>WHVD01000337.1:0-38317 GCA_015178975.1 Hysterangium stoloniferum | reverse complement strand
GTCTCTGGAGTATATCCTGAAAATGACTTTCGAGCACTGCGATCCGTTGACATTCCAGGGCAGCAGGCGAGATCAATGGGGCAGCACTTCGACCTGGTCAGAGTGACTCAGTACTACCTCGGTCGGACATGGGGAGCGTGAGGATAGACAATAGGGGTGTCACAAGAATAGAAAGAGAACCGTTGACAAGGTTGATCAGGCTCTTTCTATGTTTGTGAGACGCCGCTTTGAATGTAGTTCAAATTGCCAATTAACACTCGTTTACTAAGTCACTGGAAAAGGCCCCGCCTCCAAGATGGCCTGTAAACGCCGAGTGCCATATTATATGATAGCGTTATGACTGTAAATCCCGAAAATAATAGATTAGTTATCATAAATAAACTGAAAAAGAAGAAAGCTGTGACGTATGTACAAAACTGGTTTGGTCACTTTATCTGAAGACTTCCGTACATATCGACAAGGGACTTTGTACTTCGTGGTCATGTATACATCAGTGAGATGAGAGAACCTTTTCGTTCTTTCCTTCTGCCAACGTATCGACTGGTGCGTTGGGCTCCACCATCCTCGGCTTTCACTCTTCATTCTTTTGCTAAAAAATGAATGGATTGTGCTACACTTCCATTAAGAGTAAAGACGGAAAAGGAGGAGTGAGCACGTTTATGATGAAGCCAGATGAAATCAATAATGTCATGTTTTCCCTGTTCTTCCATATTAATCACTATCCTTATTTACCATATTTTCACAACCCATACATATTATCGCTACACCTATCTCTCACATTATCACTATTCTTATCCCCTATGACAATAGGCCCACAGATGACAGAAGGAAATAGACCAAGATGATGTGTATTAAATATGTGTCCATAGGGATAACGGTTTTGTAAGCATGTCGACGATCATTTCTTTTGTCGAGTAGTAATGGAGTTGTATGGTGCCGTTTTCAATTAAATGTTGAATAAAGTGGTATTTGACTTCGATGTGTTTCATGCGGCGCCGTGGAGATTGAGTAGAAGTGCACCTTGGTTTTCTCCCAAAATAGCCGTTGGTTCTTCATGTGTATCATATTGAGGTCTTCTAAGAAGACTTCTGCACTTGACTTTGCAGGCAGCTTCTGCAAGTGCCATGGTAGTCTGTTTTCTGGATGACGTCTGGGAGCAGAGCGTGTACCAAGGGCCTCCATGACAAGGCTCTCCCATTTTATGGACATGAGGGCAACAAGATTGTCGAAGCTGATGTTTTCAAGGTCGAAATCGGGGATGGTCATGATGCGAAAGAGAAGCCTAGGGTGTGCATGGAAAAGGAGCTGGTACTTGTAGATAGCGGCGGTGATAACAATGGGTCCCAACGCATTGCGAGCATCTGCAAGGTCAGCAGCATACTGCAAAAATGGCAGCCCGTGTTGAGCACACACAAAACAAATGTACGGAGGGCGACCATATTGTAGCCCTTGGGCAATGAAGCGGCTTCGGATCTGCTTCGCAAATGTTTCCCATACCTCCAACTTCAGGAACTCCGTGCGACCGGCATTCCACCAGGCAGCCATGGTCGGCTCCTGCATATTGGTGCCCGCAAGTCGAATTTCTGTCTCAATGGTGAGGTCTGGAGCCTTTTCCGTCTTGGTGGATGTGTAGATGGAAAACCCAGCCTCGCATTGGGTAAGCCAACCTTCAATAGCGGTCGGTAGTGAGGGGGCCGGTGAAAGAGGCAATGATTTTTGAGGTCATCGGCGTTGTGTCACCAGTCGTCGTTGCTGTCGTCTGAGTTGGGAAATGTGTGTTGCTGTGAGAGAATGTGAACGAGCGGTATGTCGAGTGAACCTGGGTGTGGCTGTATCATCTGGATATTGAATAATGAGAAAAACATTAAACAGGTGGCCGGTGTCAAAAAAAAGTGGAAGCCCGGTGTCAATTGGGCTCACAGGCGGGTAACACGAGTTAACAGGACCACGGTGTATTGTCTAGGGACTAAGACGAGAGACAGGATGTTGCAGCGTATGGTAAGGTAAAGGACGGAAACTCCTGGGCTATATACGCCTCCATCACGTGCGAATAGAACTAAAGGGTAGAACAAAAAGGAAAAACAAGGGTGAGTGCGTAAGGCTGGGGCGCCAGGCTTACAGAAACCCACTACAGCCCAAATTTCATCCTCCCACAACTTGAAGAATACTGCACTGTCATAATCCGAACACGTTCAATTGAGTTCCTTGACATAAAATCATACAGAGTTTTTCGCCATTTATTTCCCATTCCTCGTACAGCATCGCATGCACATTGTGGGGACTTGAATGCATACCTGCCTCTCCTTGCAGCAAATGCTGAACATTCTGAGAATGTGGGGCTACCCTCTTTTCTTATTTCAATTGTCCCAATTCATAGTCAATCGTAATGTCAAACTCCTCCAGCAGCACACTCATAAACAGGGTGAGATAGTCCGTGTCTTCTATTGTAACGGAAGCAGACTTTGAATCGGGCGGGAAACCGCCCTAGTCTTAGATGGTAAGGAGTAAAAAAAGAGGACACTAGAAGTTTTCAATCATTATAGGGTTTTAGGCTTATTAGATGTGGACATAGCTTAGGAGGACCAGCATAAATAGGTGAACCCCCCACTAGTTAGAGTAGACTTTTTCGAATTGGAGCCTATTCCTACTCCGCGCGTTCCTCTTCGTAAGAGCTCATTGAAGGATTACGCTATCTCGCGAAGTGGAACCTTATACTTTTTGAGTATTTTGTATCCAATTTTGAACTTTTATTATTCTTCTTTACTAGTGGACTGATCACCCACTATATTTTCCAACAATCAATAAAAAACGTACACGTAGGCCAAAAAACAAGATAACCATACATCTCCCTAATGTCCGAGATTAACCAACCTGTCACTCCCCGAGGTACTGTCCGAAGCGCCATCCCTGTCTGGAGTAAACGAGTCGTTCGTCAACAGGCGGCTAGTGATGATTTGGTTAGTCCAGCTATTAGTTCGGTGAGTATGACCTCTTCACCTTTGAATGCCACGGGCCCCGAACCTATCTCCCCTGCATGGGCAGGAAGAGAGGGGAGGTTGGATTGTAATGCCGAGATGGAAGAGGTATCGCAAATTACCTCTGATTCCTCGAGGAATCCTTCAGGTGGAATGAGTTCTAACCCTAGAGGGGAAGCCTTCAGTGAATCGGGGGAGAGTGAAGGAGACAGCTTACCTTCTCCTCGTCCAATGGAGTATATAAGTACTCAGGTCGCTCTCCTCAACTGGACTTATCAGTATGGCTTGGTGTACCCTGAAGAGCTAGCAGCACCGAGAAAGACCTTCTGCAGGAGGTACAGTACTGGGAAGCCTCTTATTCACCCAGAAGCCCTCTATTTCCCAGAGTGGTTTGAAGAAGACAGTAGCGGCAATGAGAGGGGGGAGGGAACTATCCAGGAGAGGATGGTTGAGCACCATCAGGGCTCTATACTGAGATGGGCGGATTGCTCAGAAGAAGATGAGGATCAGTTGGGGCCGCTTCCCAAAGCTTGGATGTTACCGGGATTGGAGAGGACCAAGGATGTCCAAGGGTCGGAAATGGCGCTCCATTCCTAAAATTAAGTGCCATCGTCATAGAGGTTGAGGACAATGAACCTGCTTACAAGACTAGTTATTGAATCTAATGATCATTTCACATTCTTACGATGACAACACTGTTTATCTACTTCTAACTCTACCCCCCACTTTCATCCCCCTCGGCTTTTCACCTCAATAACCGAGCGGAGATTGAAATTAATATAAAATACGTAAATTCGCTAAAGAAAATTTTATTCCCCCTATCTCTTCCCTCCACGTCAACCTCTCAAATCAGTCCACTATGTCGCAGGAACAACAACCCAAACCCAAGTTCCCCAACTTCAAAAGAATACTGCGACCCCAACCTATTAATACTTCTACCACACCGTCTCGTACTGAACAAGTCGAGCACTCCACAGGTAATTCTGGAACACCTTCATCAATACCCTCCACTGTGCAGGATGACACGCATCATCCATGAATCCTCTGCGGACGGACTCCATTTCAAAAGCTACACCATGGTCCTCTAATACTTGGGGGGCTCCCTTGGGAACATGGAGTGAAACCCCATCACCTTCTCATAGTATTTTCCCTTCTACCAAAGAGGAGATCAAAAAGAAATGGCAGTCCGAGACTTTGTCTGCGCAAGTCCAGGAGGAATTGAAAATGCTTAAATGGAAGAGGAGAGAGGAGTACTTGGAAGGACAGCGGAGGATGGGGGCTAGGGATAATGTCCCTTCAAGGCAGACATGGCAGGAATGGAGGAGAATGGAAGGGCACGACAATCCTTCAACTATCGCCCCCCCTTCAGGTCATAAATGGATGGATTTCGCTGAAATGGATTGCAGCGATGGAGGCACGCCATGTGTTCGGAGTGTGGGACAGAAAAGTAAGAAAGGAAAAGACGGGGTCACCTTCTACGATTGGGACAAAATACGAAGGATCAAATTACAAAGCATTGCATTGTGATGTGGGGATGGAGTTGCACTACCTCCCAGACCCACTTCACAATGTGGACCTCAGGCACGGATCTACTGGATGGGGCCCAGTGATCTTTCATCTGCCTCGGAGGACGACCAACCGCGCTACCCCACCTATGACAGGAAGTACCTCGGTGCTGACTGCCATGAAGGCTTCCTACTCCCTGACAACATTCACTTCTTCACAAGTGATCCTAACCAATGACGAAAGCTACTGACTTCCGTCAGAGTTTGGAGGGGGTATCGTCCAGCCGACTCTGCGACACCATCCGGCTCCACTCACCTTCCCCCACCTCCACCGGTCTCTTCCGTACCCCCATTACAGCGCTTTACACCCTTTTCAGAGTTACTGGGAGGTCTTGTACCATCCACCAACCTGCCTTCTCTTCCCCTTATACCATTACCCCTCCCCTTCACCATTACCCCTCCCCTTCACAGGACATTCCATTATATCACCGTCCTCACCCGCACCCAAGCCTTCTCCAGCACCGCGGCCGATCTCACCCCTCCGCACATCACCTGACCCTCTCGTTGCCTCCCACTCTACTCCGACACCATTGCTCCCTGAGGTATCGGACACTCCCCTTATTTCCTCAACAGTGTGGAGTCCACCGCCCGCCTCTCCCTACTCCCCTTGCATTTCTCTGGAAAGCCCCATTCAATATCCTAACGTTACATTAATGGATGTTGATCACCCTATCTCAGAGGTTCTCGCCATGCCTACGGAGGAAGTCCTCGAGGCACCTCTCTCAGCCACAGACGTCTCCAAGGAACCCCCCCCGGCAATGGAAGTCTTCGAGGAGCCTCCCCCCTTAAGTGAAAAAGCAAAAGGGAAGTGAAAAACCAATATTCAGGCTGACGAGCCCCTTGTCATTGACCCTCCCCCAACCCACCCCATTCACAGCCCCCCGCTGCAGCCGCCCTCTCCCTTCCACCCTCAGGATACGGCTGGCATCTCTCGTCCCTTTCAGTCATGCTGAATGTGTGTGTCCATTAATTACCCATCCGACATCTTCACTGTGGGATGCACATTAACGTGACTGGGACCAACCCTGCAGCACCCCCTTCTTAAAGGGCATATTCAGGGGTGTAGCGGGTCTCTCACGTTGTCGGACCACATGAGTACGTTTTACTTATGCGCCAATGACCCTAAGGAACAGCTGCGTTTAGCGGAGGATATCGAACAGGTGGAACTCTCCATGTTTCGGTCCTTACTTGTCAACTCCTCTTGTGTTCTTCCTGAACACACATCAATCCACTCAGCAGTGGACCTCATCAACTTGTTGGAGCAACTGTTGCCGGATTTGGACACCTCAAGAGGAATCTCCCCTGGGGGAGACATGAGCTCCACACCACTCATCACTCCTACCCCGCCATCACTACACCCTCGACCCCCTCTCATTGCCCACATTACTGACACTTCCGCTGATTGAGTTCGTGCTGTAATTTGAATGCACCAGAAGGCCTACGGTCGTTGGGTCTCATCGATCCAAAAGCTGGATGGGTTGACATCTGCCAATGATGCTTCGAAGCGGGAGGACATCACTCTTTCCTTTCGTGCCAAGCGTCTCGCCTGGGGCAACGCTATCCTACACCTTGGGGGTTCATCGCAGGATGCATGGGGAGGAGTTCCAAGCATCCTTCAACATCTTCTTTGACATAGCTCTTCGACCTGGGGGGCACTGTGAGAGGTATGGCAAAATACACTCAGGAAATATAGTCAGATGAGCTCTTACTATATTCCCTTTATTATTTCTGTTTTCTCTCTTCTATTATATATCTATAATTAGTTCGACGACCTATGTATGCGGTACATCGACTCTTGTGGGCGCATACACGCCAGACTTATGTATTCTAGCCCCCGTAGTTTAGAACTCAGACACTTTTTACACTGCAACCATGACTTACCCAGACACCTGTTAGTGTCCTGTAAGTTGTGATTGGTGTATCATCTTGACCGTCACAGACGGGCTTTAGCTATCTACTCAATCAGAGTTTCAAACTGTACCAGTCGAAACTTAATCCTTATCTCAACCCGCATGGCCCATATCCATGCTACTCTATTATTTGACTCTCTAGTTACTCTACTTTGCACTCGAGCAGTCGTTCAGAATCGCACTTAACAGTCAATTCTATTTATTCGTTCTAGCTCTCTACCTTATTCTAGATAGCTACTTCTCTCTACCATATTGAACTAAGTAGTCAATACATCTTAGTGTCATACCTAAACGGTCTATATTCTTCCTATATAGAATGGTTAGAACTTCCACCACTCTTCACACCTCTGACCTACGACCCCTCGACCATGAACCCCAACTGGACTTCCTGGGATTCCTGTCTGCCTGTCTGAAATTGGACAACACAATCTTGCGAGGGTGCAGCCTATAAGCTGAAGCCAAGTCCTACCAAATATCCTGCGTGTTTCTCCAGAAACCTGCCATGTATGTACCCTAACAGTATTTTCTGACTAAGACTCACAGATTGTTCAATATGCCACCAAGAAGAAAAGCACACGCACAGGGATCATTATCTGGACTGTCGACTCTTCATTCCCTGTTAACTTTGTATACCAGCCAGACACTTGCAAACCAGCTAGACACTTGCAAACCAGCCAGAAGCCATGGAAGAAGCCCGTATTGAAGAAGTCCCAGAAACCCAGGATGAATCTGAGCACGAGGATTAGTCTGGGGCCCCTGACAAGGGCAAAGGTGTCGAAAATCCTCCATCTAACGATCGACCACCACTTTTGGATCCTGCCTCTTAGTATTTAGCAATCACTTTAGAAAGGTTGATGAATCATATGCTCAGAGAAGGGAAAAATAAAGATCCAGAACCCCCACAGTCAAAAGTCAATGCTCCGGACCCCTTCACAGGTTCCAACCCAAACAAACTCTCTACTTTCCTCATGCAATGTCACCTCAATTTCCACGATTGATCCACCGCATTCTCCACAGACTCCCAATAAGTCAACTATGCACTTTCATACTTGTCGGGATCCACATTGAAATGGCTTGAACTGGCTTTCAGTGGACTTTCCGAGGAAGAGCCGCTTTGGCTCAAAGATTGGGATGCTTTTGTTGAGGAGCTTGAAACCAAATTTGGCCCATATGACCTGACAGGAGAAGCCGAGAACAGTCTCACAAATCTTCGTATGAAGGACATGCAGTGCATCATGGACTACATCATCCAATTCAATAATCCTGCAGCTCGTTGTCAGTGGGGTGATCCTGCTCCCCACCACCAATTCTATGCCGGTCTGCTGTTCTGCCTTAAAGACAAAGTCTTGAAAGGAGAAGATAGCAAGCCAAAAACCCTGTCCCATATGCACCTCAAAGCTCAAAATGCAGATGCATGCTATTGGGAATGTCGCGCAGAAGTTGCCTGCAAGACCTCTGCAGACAAAGTAAAGAAGTCCACGGCCAATAAAACCAACAACAACTCGTCCACCAGCAACCAGAACTCCACACAATCTGACAAGAAGAATGATAAAAAGTCTTCTAACAACAACAACAACAACAACAAAGGTCAACAGTCCGGCAAGCAGACCGGAAAACCCAACCTCACAGGCAAACTCAGACCCAATGGCAAATTGACCCCATAGGAAAGACAATGTCGTATGGACAATAACCTCTGTCTCTTGTGCAGGAAACCCAGTCATCGAGTCCTGGAATGTCCACTGGCAAAATCAAACTCTGCAAAGGGTCGAACAGCCAAGACCTCCATGCAAACTCTGTCGAAGGACAAACCGGCTTCTGACTCGCAAAAAGAGTGAGCAACCCTGCAGACTCTGTGGGTTGGGGGTTGCATTGCCTCTCTGCACATTCAAGAGTTTACTCATCTCAATGCATCTGCTCTTTCACATTCTGATTCATTTTTCATTAAACTTATGTCTAATATGATTCTGAAGTTCATTTTTTCAGCTCTTATAGATTCTGGCTCGACTCATTGTTTTTTAGATACAAAATTCATGCAAAAACATTTGTTATCAACTTTTCCAATAAATCCCATCAGCCTCAGCCTCTTGGATGGCACAAGTAATTCAGTTGTCACCCAGGCTTGTGATTTATCCATCTGTTTCCCATGTGGAACATCTCAGTTGGTCACTTTCTATGTGACCCAGTTAGACTCAAGTTGCTTGGTGGTCCTAGGACACAACTGGCTTACCCACTACAATCCATTGATTGACTGCATAGCTAACAGTATAGCATTCTGGACCCCCACAGCAGCTGAGGAAACTGTGCCCAACACAGCCTCCACGGCACCCATGGCCTTCCTGGCTGTCACAAATTGAATATTCTTCAATAAAGTCGAATAATATTCTACAAATCAAATTTGGAAGCCTCGTTCGATGAAGTATATATTCACCCTGTCGATGAAGTAAGAGGCTATTACCAGTCACAAGTACGCACAGAAGTATTTGTCGAAGAGTTACGACAAGATAGATTACTAATATCACTAATATACAGATATTTCGACTGACTTCCCTCCTTTCGTAGCCCTTTTATGCTTTTCATCGTATCGTTATGACTATGTTATGAACTAATAATGAAATCATATATGACGTCGAATTGAGACATGTTGAAAGAGATTCGATGGTGTCAAATAATGTTCGGTTGTGTCAAGTCGAATTTGATAGGTCAAAGAGTTGTCGAAAGTTACCTTTGGTTTTGTGACAATATTGTGACATGTGACGATTGTGACACTGGCACCTGCAGTCTCGAGGACTCCTATGATCACTACAGAACCCATGGCTTCCCTGGAACCCACAGCACCTCCATCTATTTCTCTGATTAATGCTGCAGCTTTTATTAGGGCTACAAAAATGGATGGGTCCCAGGTGTTCACTATCAACTTAAAAATTGATGAAGCAACTGGACATTTTTCAACCCCAGTATCCACATCTGAGCAAGCTGCTGACCTAGAAGGCATCCCGGAGAAATATCATGACTTCACAGATGTTTTTAGCAAGCAGAAAGCTGACCAGCTTCCGCCCCACAGAGAATATGACTTAAAAATCAATCTCGAAGAAGGTGCCCAGCCACCCCTAGGATATATTTACCTGCTCTCGTCCACGGAACTTTCCGCAATCTGCAATTTCCTGGATGAACATTTGCCCATAGCTTTTATCTGACCCTCAAAGTCTCCTTTTGGAGTACCTGTTCTGTTTGTCAGAAAAAAGGATGGATCCCTTACACTATGTGTTGATTTCAGAGGACCCAATGCTGTCACCAAAAAGGATAAGTATCCACTTCTACTTATATCTGATCTGCTTGATGCTCCATGGAATGCCCAGATTTACACCAAAATAGATCTCAAACATGCCTATCACTTGGTCTGGATCTCCATGGGCGACAAATAGAAAACCACTTTTAGAACCCGCTATGGGGCCTTTGAGTGGTTGGTGATGCCCTTTGGACTCACCAATGCTCCATCTGTTTTTCAATGTTTTATCAATGACATTTTCTCCAACATGCTCAATGTATGTGTAATTGTTTACTTGGACGACATTCTTATCTACTCTGAGGATCCTGCCAAACATGACAAACAGGTCCATGAAGTTCTCTGGAGACTCAGACAACATGGTTTATTCGTGAATGGTAAAAAATGTACTTTTGACATGGTCTCCGTGGGATACCTGGGTTTCATAATGGGACCTGATGGACTCCGCATGGACAAAACTAAAGTGCAAGTCATCAAATATTGGCCTGAACCCTGAAAAGTTAAAGATATGCCAATTTTCACCGACAGTTTATCCACAGATATTCCGACATCACAGTTCCCCTTACCCATCTTATGCATAAGGATACTCCGTGGAATTTTAATGATAAGTGTCAAAAGGCTTTCTGTCAGGAACCGGAAAACCCGCCGGCCTCCGGGCCCCCGGACCCCATCCTACATGCTCCCGACCCTCTATATTGTATAGTAACAACCGGAGTTCCCACGGGACCCTGTACATCAACTTGTTTATGCCTGACTCTCTGTACGCACCCCACCTGTCTGCACCTAACCCTCCATGTCTCATACACCAGTCCTCGGACTCCTCCGGACTCCGGACTCCACCCTACATACACCCGACACTCTGTGTCTTATGTACCAGTCACCGGACTCCGACCGGACTCCTGGAACCCCTCTAACAGAGCATAGAACCCCACTCCTGTTATCTGTCTCTGCGTCTCACACACCAGTCATTGGAAAACCCACCGGACTCCACCGGACCTCCTGCACATCAAGCCTGTCTATACCCGACACTATCTTGTGCAGCAAGTCACCGGACTCCGACCGGACTTCCGGAACCCCTCTAACTGAGCCCCGCTCCAGTTATGGTTAAATGATCTGTCATGATTCATTCTCCGCTCCCGTTCCGTTCCGTCCCTAATTCCCAGTTTAGTATTTACTTGTTTCGTTTTGTGTTTAATAGTTCTGCCTCTCATTAATACCGGATTTGGTATTATTACATTTCACAGTCTATATAAGTCTGCTATATTCATGTACTTAGAATCCAGTTTCAATCTCGAACTAGTTTTCCCCCGAACAAGTTTGATCCTTGAACAGTCTCTAGTCCTCTTGTCTGTCTGCACACTCGATTCCCGGAACTCCCACAGGAACTCCGGAATCTATATCTTTCTGTATGCATTCTGTCAGCTCGAAATATGGACACCCGAATGAGTGTACGAGGGCGCAGCCTATAAGCTGAAGCCAAGTCCATCTCAGTTGTATCACCAGACTTTCTGGTAATTATTCTGATCTCACTGTTCCTTGTACTAATAATCCCCGGAACTTTCCGGGACCTATTACCCGGGGACTCCGTGGGACTATTTCCCGGAAGCAAGTGTGTGTTCGGAATAGTTACCGGAAACCTCCGCGGGACTATCCGTGGAGCTTTGTTCGGGAACTTAACACTTTCAATCTTTAAAAAGATTCTTTTCTTCAGCTCCTATTCTGTCACATTGGAAACCAGACTTCCCGCTCATTGTTGAAACAGACACCTCGGACTATGCACTTGGAGCCATTGTGTCTATCCAGGACTCCAACAGAGAAGTCCACCCCGTGGCTTTTCTGTCCTGGACTTTCACTGGAGCAGAGCTCAATTACAACATTCATGATAAGGAACTCCTGGCAATTTTTTCAGCTTTCAAAACATGGCAACACTATTTGGAAGGCTCGGGAACTCCAATTGACATTGTAACAGATCACAAAAACCTGGAATACTTTTCTACTACAAAACCTTTGACCCACTCGCAGGCCCGCTGGTCTGAATACCTATCTACTTTCAATATGACTATCCGTTTTTGACCCAGCCATGTTGGTGGCAAACCTGATGCTTTAACTAGACGATGGGACATCTATCCTAAAGAGGGGAGCAATGACTGTGCCACGGTAAACCCACACAACCTGAAACCTATTTTCACGAATCAACAACTTACCGCATCAGTCTGCACAACTTTCCTCATCAATCCCATTGTCCATGGAATTATGTACATCAAGATACTCTATCGGCAATTCTGTTAGATCCAATAACTAAAGCTCACCTTGACAATCCCGTGGACCCCAATCAACCCCGGTGGTCTCTTGATCAGCATGGTTTCATTAGGCTTGACAATAGGATCTATATACCGGACTCTGACAGCCTCCACCTCAGGATCCTTCAGTACAAACATGATCATCCACTCTCAGGACATTTCGGGTACAACAAGACTCTATCATTAATAAGAAGAGAATATACTTGGCCCAGACTCTGTGGATTCATTAAGCACTATTGTAAATCTTGCACTACTTGTCCCTGCTCGAAATCTCAGTGACACAAGCCATACGGCCTTTTGAAACAACTCCCGGTACCGGAACATCCATGGAAATCTATCTCTATGGATTTCATTGAACACCTACCGGATTCTGAAGGCTTTTCCACCATTCTAGTCGTTATTGATAGATTCTCAAAACAAGGTATATTCATCCCTACACATGATACAATTACATATGTCCGTGCTGTTAGCAGAACTTTTTATTATCCACGTATTTTCCAAGCACAGAGTTCCATCCCACATAACTTCCAATCGAGGATCAGAGTTCGTGTCTCACTTCTTTAGATCCCTCAGGAAATCCTTGGACATGAAATTACATTTCATGTCCGGACATCACCTGGAAGGTGACAGACAAACTGAACATGTCAATCAGACATTGGAACAATATCTCCATGTATATTGCAATTATCAACAGGACAATTGGAAATCCTTGTTACCACTTGCAGAATTTGCTTACAAAAATGCACCCTCAGCCACTACTAGCATTTCCCCGTTCTTTGCAAATAAAGGATATAATCTAAATATTACAGTGCATCCAGAATGAAATCTCACCTCCGCCCGTGCTCAAGAGTTCACCACAGACCTCCACAAGCTCCATTATGAACTCTGGACTGCAATAAAGTCACCCAAGGACAATACCAACATTCAGTGGACAAACACCGGATTCTGCCACCAAACTTCAATATTGGCAATTGTGTTTTTGTCAAAGCTCAATTCTTCTGGACTACCTGTCCATCAAAAAAACTTGCTGAAAAATATTTAGGTCTGTTTGAAATTATTGCACAAGTAGGTTCAGTCTCTTGGACCCTATGGCTTCTGGATAGCATGCGTGTGGTACACCCGGTATTTCATGTTTCTATGTTAGAACCTTGTACTGTTAACATTATCCCAGATCGTGTGCAATCTCCACCCCCTCCAGTCATTATTGACAGAGAACCCAAGTTTGAAATCTCACAAATTTTAGATTCAAAAATTGATAAGTGTCGATGCACTTGCAAACTGCTTTACTTGGTCAAGTGGTGCCCAGTAGATGTTGCCCATGGAGGGCCTGGCAGTTGGCATTGGCCTATGCGGTGTTGGTTTTGGACCCATTCTGGTGAAGATGGGGGAAGTAAAGAAGAAGAAATTTCATTTTTTCAAATTTTTATATAGGCTCATCACATCTAAACCTTACCTTCCAGATCACATGACTCTTTGACACATACATGTAACTGACATGACTTTTGACACATGCACATAGCTGACAAAGAACCTTATCAAGGTCTAGAGCCTCTTTGGGACTTCAGCATAAAGGGAGGGTACTGTTATGGCCAGAATTCCTGCCAGACTCTGGGCACTAACTTATACATACCCACACCCTATACACACCAATTGTCTGTTTACTGGAATTCCCACTGGACTCTGTATGTCAGACTTGTCTACATTCAACTTCATTACATTGTGTATCAGTCACCGGAATACCCACCAGACTCCGTCCCTGTCTATGTCCAACCTCGTCCCACACATCAGTCACTGGACCCCACTCGGAAAACCCATCATCCCTCTAACAGAGCCCCGTTCCTGTTTTAGTCAAATGACCTGTCATGATTTGGACTCCACTCCCACTCCATTTCCCGTTATGGTTTATGATTTGTCACAATTCGGACTCCACTCCATTCTGTCCCATTCCTAACACCAAATTTGGTGCTTACTATTCTCGTTTTATGTTTTCCTAGTTTCGTTTCATTATTACTGGATTTGGTATGTCATTCATTCCACAGTCTATATAGTCTGGCAGATGTTGTACATACAATCCAGTCAGAAAATTGGCTCAGATCCCCCCCAGTAATCTAATACATTTTCCACTCTAAACTCCTACTTGAATTACACCGCTCATGCTAGTCAGAGCCCACAGGCTCTGGTTCATCTATCTCATCTCAACTCCTGACCTCTCGACACACGACCCACAGCCTCCGACCCCTCGACCCACGAACCCTGCCCAGACTCCCTGGGATTAGGGATTAGGGATTAGTGTCTGAAATTGGATGACACGATCTTGTGAGGGTGCAGCCTGTGGGTTTCTCCGGAAACCCACATGTACGTACCCTAACAGCTTATTACTTATGCTTTACTTTTTGTTTATCTTTTTCTAACTTGCTTATCTAGTCCAATGTCACAACACTGTGTCATTTGTCCAGAGGGTATCCCTGCCTATCTAAACATGCGATGCATCAAATTTGAGTGTCTTTGCACATTGTTGTCACCTGTATTGCTATTTGTAGAGGTGAAGACCATCACTGGACTAACCTATGCCTTCTGCTCTGATTATGGCTTAAATGGTAAGTCAGATAGTGCTTATATGTATATTGCACATCATTTGCTAAATCATGCCTAGTCATTATTGATGAGAAGTACATGAGTGCCAACCTTGTGGCAGATTATCCCACACAGGATAAAGATGGCAGTGTGATGCAATATGTATTTAACAACCAAGATGACCTAATATCTTTACAGCTGTCTTGCTGGTGTCTTCTACTTTGTATCGCCATATTCCACCTTGCTGTTAAGTGCCATGTCGGGAACTTATTCCGGAACTATCGGAAAGTCACCGGGAAGTCGGAAACTCATGGATAGGGTCAGGACATCGGCTTCAGCTTATGTGCTGCGCCTCTACGCAAACACTCAATGTCCTTAATTTCGGAAGTGAACTCACGATGGAAGATATGGATATTCAGAGTTCCGAAGAGTTCCGAATATCGAGCGTACAGAAAGATGGGAGGAGGAATAAGAAACTAAGTCGATATCAGGTCTAAGGTAAAGTACAAATTCGCGGAAACTAATATAAGTCTACTCGTTATTGTACTACTAACTAAGACCATAATAAGACGGAAACGGAAGTGTTCTTAAAACGGAAATACAATAAGACATATTAGGGAGACAATATTCCGAAATGGGAATACAACAAACAAACGAGTGAATACTTGTCAACGGACAAGTTACCAAATGCAGAACAAGGGAAGAACGTGGATGATACGGTAACTGTGATGTCCTGTAGTCAGAGATCGGAAGTTGGATATTGAAACATCTGGGAACGGGTCGTAACACTTGCACTCCTCTTAATAGGAGGGTAAGTATAACAACTCACAAGTGACCTTCTCTTGCATATGCAGCGAGTCATCCTGTGGTAGCTGGTGAGTACACTTGTATAATTAATAGCTACCTTGAAATCTCACCAGCAATAGCATTGGTACCACCTGGTATTCAAGCAGCCTCACAATCCTGACTTCAACATGTGACCAGAACCCATTCCCCAGTGGCATGAAGTAAATTCACCACACTCACCCCTTTTTTCTACTTCCACTCATTTTAATTCGAGTCAGTCGAGCAGTAGTCCCATCAGCAGAATAGTTGTTAGCCCAAGTCACAGTCATTGCTTAGCTCCCACTGTCAACAGGTCGAGTTGTGATTGTTTATCTCTACCAGCAGCTTGGACACCAATTGAGATGGAAGCCCTGATATACTTGAATTTTGTGATGAGTGTGCTGCTTAGTTCCCTCCTAAAGCATTCAAGGCTCGCTCATATTGTGGCCATCATGCATAATGTGTTGAACCAGCAATCATATCAAAGTTGCACTCCTCATTTTTTAATGAGCTGGAGGCAGACCAAAGTAAGGGATCCTAAGGATGAGTTGCAACCTGCCACTCATTTGTTGGTTGATGAGTGAGAGAGATCCAGAGGGTCTTCTATAAATTAGTTGAGTAGGTATTTGTGAGTACACATTAAAGAAAAAATAGGATAGTTTGTAGGTTTCTTAACCTTTGCAAGGCTTGTAAGATAAAGGATTTAATCTCATTTAAATGAAGTCTTCTATTTAATAAGAACCAGGGGGTTTGATGGAATGAGAGGAATCATTTTAAGCAAGAGTTATAGGTTGATTGTCACCATTCGTGTATGTCCTTCCAGATCTGATGGCATCAGTGTGGAATCAAATGAGGTCGACTTCCCAGTGAGTACCTGATCTGGCTGGCAACCAACACATTCAATTGAGCTTGATAACTATTTGGCAGTGAGCAGCAAGATGTTGAATGGGGTCTTCATCAATGGCATGAAGTTTGCACTTAAATTCAGGGAGGGGATTGATACATTTTCAGCACTTCCAGTTTAAGCTTTCAAAGAATTAGACAAAGGATAGATCAAATGAAGGGAAATTTCACATCAGATTCCATATCATCATGGAATGAATTCACACATTAAAAACATCCAGGTACATTCTGCACTTCAATATACAACTAAATCAACTATAATATTGTCTCAATAATTTCTGGCATCGTGTCAGGTTCAGTACCCCCAATATCATCAATATTGATATAAATATAGCCAGATCTCCACTGATACACACAGTGTAGAGTGATAATGTGGCATGAGGTCTTGTCTCAACTCTCACAGAACCATTTAGGAGAGTAGGGAGTTCTGGTGTTGAAAGCAGAGGAGAAGGATTAGTTGAGTTTCAAAACAGAGAGAGAACTAGGGTGAACATAGCCAGATCTCTGCTGATGCACACAGCATAGAGCAATAATGTGGCACAAGCTCTTGTCTCCAAATCTTGCAGAACCGTTTAGGAGAGAGTGGGGAGTTCTGGTGTTGAGGGCAGAGGAGAAGAATTGGTTGAATTCCAAAAGAGTGAAAGGTCATACTGCATTGACAGCATTGAGAATTTCTTTGTGATGACAAATAAAGTGTGAGATGTTGTACAGAGAGTAGGGACCACAGTTGCTTGAGTTCAGTTGTTGTGGCACCTGTTTGAAAGAGACATTAGCAGGTCTGCTGATTCAGTCAGAGTACTGGAACCTCCCTTGGTTACTTGACAATCAGGTTCAGACCAAGGACATTCCGGGTATTTCTGTTTAGCCTCACCATGAAGCCACTCTTTGACATGTGAATGCACCTCCCATCTTGGTAAAGCTAAGGAATCTATGGAAATGATATGGCACCTTATAAAAGCTCATGAAAAAAGGCATAACAAGTATTAAAATATCCTTACTGGTTTGGATCAGAACCAGCACTTAGTATGGCAGCAGGGTGTGAAGAGTGGTGGAAGTTCTAACTGTTCTATATACGAAGAATATTGACCATTTAGGTATGACATGTAGATGTATTGACTGTCTAAGTCTAATACAGACCGAACAGGTATTGACTACTTAGTTCAATATGATTGAGTGAAGTAGCTATCTAAAGTAAAGTAGAGAGCTAAAAAAGGCCAACAGCCGTTGGGTCTCTTCAATCCAGAAACTGGATGGGTTGACATCCACCAGCGACATTTCAAAGTGGGAAGACATCGCCCTCTCCTTTCGTGCCAAGTGTCTTGCCTGGGGAAATGCTATCCTACACCTCAGAGGTTCCTCGCAGGACACATGGGGAGGAGTTCCAAGCATCCTTTGCCACCTTCAACCTGGGGGCACTGTGAGAGGTATGGCGAAATCTGCTCAGGAAATATAGTCGGGATGAGCCCATACTATATTTCCATTATTATTTCTTCTTTCTCTCTATTTTATTATATGCTTATATTTAGTTCGACGACCTATGTATGCGGTACATCAACTCTTGTGGGCACATACACACCAGACTTATGTATTCTAGCGTCCGTAACTAGAACTCAGACACTTTTTTACCCCACAACCATGACTTACCCAGACACCCAGTTAGTGTCCTGTAAGTTGTGATTGGGGTATTGTCTCGACCATTACAGATGGGCTTTAACTATCCATGCAATCAGAGCTTTGAACTGCACCAGTCAAAACTCCATCTATATCTCAATCCAGGCAGACCACATCCATGCTACTCTACTATTCAATTCTCTCGTTACTCTTTCCTACACTCGAGCAGTCATTGAGAATGAAGAGACCCAACGGCTGTAGGCCTTCTGGCATGTTTGAATGATGGCGCGAACGTGATCAGCAGAGGTGTCAGTAATGCGAGTGATGGAGGAGGCAGGGTGTAGTGATGGCGGGGCAGAAGTGAGAAGAGGTGCACAGCTTGCATCTCCACCAGAGGGAAGCCCTCCCGGGGTGTCGGAATCTGACAACAGATGCTCCAACAGGTCAACTAGGTTGACAGCCAAGTGGATCAGCATGTGCTCAGGAAGGACACAAGAGGAGTCAATGAGTGGGGACCGAAACATGGAGAGCTCAACTGCTCAATACCCTCCACTAAACGCAGCTATTCCTTAGGATCATTGACGCATAAGTAAAAGGTACCCATGCGATCTGACAGCGTGAGAGACCTGCTATACCCTTGGATATGTCCTTTAAGAAGGGGGTGCCACAAGGTTGGCCCCAGGCACATTAACATGCGTCCCACAGTGAAAATGTCGGAGGGATAGTTAATGGACACGAACATCCAACCAGTCTGTAAGAAACGAGCTGAGTTGGCTGTGTCCCAAGAGTTAGGGGGAGAGGGCTGCTGTGGTGGGGGGCGGCAAATGGGGTCAGCCAGGAAAGGGTCAAGGGGCCCATCCACCTGAATGTCAGCTTTCCACTTCCCCTTCACTTTCTCGCTTAAGGGGGGAGGCTCTTTGAAGACTTCCATGGCTGGGGGAGGTTCCTTGAAGACTTCCGTGGTGGGGGGGTGGTGGATTCCTCAAAGACATCCATGGCTGGGGAAGGCAACTTGAGGACTTCCTCCATGACTGAGGAAGGCACCACAAGTATGTCCTGGACAGGGTGGTTGACATCCATCAATGAAGTATTGGATTGATGAATGGGGCTCCCCAGAGAAACACAAGGTGAGTAGGGAGAGACGGGAGGTGGGCTCCACACCGGCAGGGGAACCAGGGGAGCATCCGACACCACAGGAAAAAATGGTGCTGGGGTAGAGCAGGTGACAACAAGGGTTCAGGGGATGTGCGGAGGGGTGGAGTTGGCCACAGTGCCAGAGAGGGCTTGGGCGGGGGTGAGGGCAGTGGTATGAGGAAAGATCCTGCTGGGAGGAGGGGCAACACTATGGGGGAAGAGAAGGCAGGTTGGTGGATGGTTCATGACCTCCCGGCAGCTCTGAAAAGGGTGTAAAGCATTGCAGTGTGGGTGTGGAAGAAACAGATGGAGGTGGAGGGAGGTGAGTGGAGCTGGGCAGCATTGCAGGGTCAGTTGGACGATATCCCCTCCAAACTCTGATGGAAGTCGGCAGTTTTCATCATTGATTAGGGTCACTCATGAAGAAGTGAATGTTGTCCGGAAGTAAAAACCCTTCATGGCTATCAGTGCCGAGGTACCTGCTGTCGTAGCCGGGGTAGCGTGATCGGTCATCCTCTGAATTGGATGAGGAGTTGATGGGTCCCATCCAGTAGGTTCATTCCTGAGGCCCAGTTGGAAAGGCGGTCTGGGAGGTAGTGTAACTCCGTCCCCCACATCACAATGCAATGCTTTGTAGCTTGATCCTCCACACTTTGTCCCAATCATAGAAGGTGACCCCATCCTTTCCTTTCCTACTTTTCTGTCCTACACTCTGAACACATGGCGTGCCCCCATCACTGCAATCTGTCTCAGCGAAGTCCATCCATTTATGGCCTGGGGAGAGGGAGCAATGGTTGGAGGGTTGTTGTTTCCTTCCATTCTCCTCCATTCCTGCCGTGTCTGCTTTGAGGGGACATTATCCCTAGCACCCCTCTTTTGCTGTCCTTCTAAGTACTCCTCTTTCCTCTTCCTCTTGAGTGTTTTCAATTCCTCCTGAACCTGCATGGAGAAAGCCTCAGACTGCCATTTATTCATGATCTCCTCCTCGGTGGAAGGAAAAATACTACAAGGGGGTGGGGGGGTTTCGCTCCATGTTCCTGGGGGAGCCCCCCAAATACCAGAAGGCAGGGGCATGGCTTCTGGAATGGGGTCCATCCTCATAGGGTATGTGGATGAAGAGGCTTCCCCCAGGCGCTCAATAATTTCTGTTTGAGGTGGTGGGGGAAGAAAAACCATTGTTTGGGGTCGAGGTATTCTTTTGAAATTGGGGAGTTGGGGTCTGGGGGAAGGAGTATATGGAGTGAAAGCAGTGCTGCTTCCTGAGTTGGTGGAGGTGCTTGCTGTGTTGTCCTGTGAGGTGGGGTGCATCAATGATGGCATCCCAGAATTACCTGTACTGTGCTTGATGTTTTCAGTATGAGATGATGTGGTAGAGGTATTAATAGGTTGGAGTCGTGGTATTCTTTTGAAGTTGGGGAATTTGGGTTTGGGTTGTTGGTTCTGTGACATAGTGTACTGATTTGAGAGTTTGACGTGGAGGGAAGAGATAGGGGGATAAAAATTTCTTACCGGTTTTATGTTTTTTATATTAATTTCAAGCTCCACTCGGTTATTGAGGTGAAAGACCAAGGGGGATGAATAGTAAGGAGTAGAGTTAAAGTAAATAAACAGTGTTGTCATTGTGAAAAGGTGAAATGATCGTTAGATTCGGTAAATAGTTTTGTAAGCTCTGAGAAGAGCGGGGGTGTTACGAAGGTCATTGCCGTTTAACCAGGTGTCCTCTTCCGGTCCATACCTTTTCCATCGAACTTGGAAGAGAAGTCAATTTCAATGCTTTTTGTGTCCTACTATAGCTTCTGCTTCATACTCCTCGTCGTTACAGTCTAGTTACCGAGGATTCTCGAGTAGCTCCCTCGATCCAAATTCCTTGGGGGAGAGAGGGTATTTTTTAAGATGGTCTCAGTTGATCACTGGGTATAGTTGATATTCCAAGGAACATGGAGTCAAAAGACTTGAGGATTGATCTTCTCCAAGACTTCAAACAGTCCTATCCATCTTTGTATAAGTTTCCTCCCAGGTCCTTTGGCTTCGAAAGGCTCGAGGGAATGGGGATTGATTAGAACATAATCTCCTTCTGAGATATCTTCCATTAGTCTCCTTTTCTTATTGTAGCTGTGAGCTTGCATTTCTTGTGCTTGTGCAATCGAATCCCATGCCACCTGTCAATGGTTTTCCAATTCTAAAATCCATTGGTCAGCTAAAGGGCTATCTGACAATTCCCTGGGAACCATGGGGTCGTCCCCTCCTAGGCAGCAAGACATTCCTCTTGGTAGGTATCCCATAAGCAAAAAGGCCAGTGCATAACTTGTTGAACTCTGAACCATCAAATTGTAGGTATGAGCCACTACCTGAGTCCATTTAGACCATTCCTCTTTTGAAGAAGCACAGTATGCTCTGAGCATTTGCTCAACGATGGTGTTGGCATTCTCCGTTTGACTGTCAGTTTGAGGATGATGAGATGAAGATACCGTGAGGGTGCTTCCGTATACCTTGCAGACTTCTCTCCAGAACCTACAGCTCCATCTCTTGTCTTGATCACAGATTATCCTTGAGGGTAAGCCAAAAGGAGCGGCTACTTTATTTACAAAGATTCGCATGAATCCTTCTGTAAAGGGTATGCATATATGCATACCTGGACTAAGGAATAATAACCGGATTATAGTACTTTATTATTTACCTTTTATTTTCTTTCTTTATATTCTTTCTATATTTCGAGCACACCTTGATTTGTAGTTCGAAGCTTTGTGTATACGTATGGGCGCCCTCGGCGCCAAACGATAGACAACTTTTTACCCAGCAGACACCACTTCGTAACGACTCAGACGTCGAATAACGAGAGGTGTCAAGGGTAGTATCTCAGCTACCATAAAGGTAGCATTCTCTAGTCTACTAACAGCCTTTTGAACTCGAACCGCTAAGGTCGAGTTCCGCTTTCAAGACTTTGCGCTCGTCGACACCGTAGTCGACTCACGCTACTAATACTCTACCCTAAACACTCAGTCTTTAGCTGAGTATCTTTCTTATTTCTAGCTACTAGTTGTACCGTAAAGGGTCAACTCGTTATCTTACTGTTCTAAGCCGTCGCGAGCAACTATACAGTTGCTCTTGAAGCGTGCAGTGCGTTCTTATACTAGTACTAACAGTCTAGTAGTCTATAGTATTGTACTGACGGTCAATACTCTCTAATAGTAGTTGAATAAACACTATTCTTCGTATATAGAGCGGTCAGAACCCACCACTCTTCACACCTTCTGTGGATAGATCTGAAGTCGTGGGCTCACAAATTGGGAAAAGCATGAGTTTATCCACAGTGACAAAGATGGGTGAGTAGGCACCCTCTGTAGAAGGAGGCAATCCAGTAATCAGGTCCATTGAGAGAACCTCAAACAGCCTTAAGGGTACATCTGCGGGTCAAAGAGCTCCCTGTCGAGCGGAATGATCAACCTTAGTTTTCTGGCATGTGTCACAGCTGCGAGCATACACCACGCAGTCCTGTAACATCCTCAGCCAGAAAAACTGGTCCTTCATCAGACAAAAAAGTCTGTGACTGCCTGCATGAGCTCCTTCGAAGGGGTTGTCATGTATCAATTTGAGTATCGTTGACGTCATGCTGCTAGGTATGCAGATTCGACTTCTCCAGTCCAAATCTTGAAAGAATAATAGCTTATTCTTGCCGATGAAATAGTGTGAGGGGGTAGTTACCATATTTGGGGAAATGGGATCGGCAGCGTAATGATTTCTGAAGGTGGGACCTTTCTGATATCCATTGTGAAGTTCCTTGACATAATTCTCATTGATTTCTATAAGCAATTGGGGGTTTGAGAGATTAAAGTTCACTTTGTCAATTTCATCATTTCTGGGGAGGTTGTGTAAATCCCATTTCATTTGGGGGACCTCTTCCATCGTCCCCACTGCTTCGACTAACTTATGGTGAGTGAGGAAGATGGCTTTTTCCGCTGGTTTGTTCTCCCATAATGTCTCATTGTCATTCTGGTTGTGAGAATCCACTATGATTGGTAAGAGGTCATCTCTTGTGGGACTAGCACAGTCAGGTACTCGAGGAAGTCTAGATAGTGGGTCGACATTGCTGTGTATCCGTCCCACTCAATGTAAGATTTCCAGACTGGGGTATGCAGTGTATACCACCCCCCATGTGGCCAGTTGATGATTGGTATTCTTGTAATATCTGGCCCATTGTAACCCTGCATGGTCAGTGATCAAAAGGATATGTTCTCCCTTGATAAAGGGCTGGAAATGGACTAGTCCCTCTTTAGCAGCTAACACTTCTCACTCTGTGGCTGAGTAATTACATTCCGCTTTCTTGAGCATGCAGCTCCAATATGCAATGACATGCTCAACAGTGACACTGGTGTCATCAAAATCTGAGGCCCAGGAACCTGCCCAAGTGAATTCCAACTCCTTGGTTTTATAACGAGTAATGAAAATGGGCACATCTCGAGATTGATCGAAGGCTGATCTTGCTTGAGCATAGATTTTAGTATCCTTTAGATCCCTGAGCATCATTTTCTGTATTTGTTGAAGACAACATCCCAGTGTGAAGTCCAAAGCATCCGTGTATAGCTGATAAGGCATGCCACTCACGGGGTGTCCGAGTACTGGAGCAGAGCTCAAAGCAACCTTGATGTCTTCAAAAGCTTGGGCATGTTCTGAATCCCAAGTCCAACGGACTCCTTTCTTCAAGAGGTTAAAGAGTGGAGCAACCGTCCAGGAATAAAATGTGTATGTAAGCTGAAAAGTACAGAACCATCCCTAGGAAGCGTTGAAGATCCGCTATCTTGGAAGGTGTAGCTAGTTCCAGTATGGCAGTGACCTTCTCTTGGTGGGTTGAAAAACCAAGTCTAGACACCTTATGACATAGTAATAGAATCTAGTTATACCCAACATAGCATTTTTTGGGCAAGAGAGTGATTCCTGCTGCAATTATGGCTTGTAAAACCCGATCTAGATGCTCTAAATGATTGTCCTATGTCTTAGAAAAGATCATGATGTCGTCAATATAAAATAGAGAGAATATCCATAGGTAAGGTGCAAGTACAGTTTGCATAACTCTCTGGAATATAGAGGGTCCATTACGACATCCAAAGGGCATTCGCCTGAATTGCCACAGTTCTCAATGGGATTAAAGTGGTCTTTGGCTTATCTTCTTCTAACATTTCAAGTTGGGTAAAGCCGGCTAATGCGTCAAAGGAAGATAGGATGTTGGATCCTGAAAGCGCTTGCATGATTTCGGACTGGCGTGGCAATGGGAATTCATCAGGAATTGTTAGGCTATTCAACTTCCTATAGTCAATCACCACTCTTGGTTTACCATTACGATAGATGACAAAGGCTGGTGCCCCCCAAGGACCTTTGGACAGTTCACATACTCCCTGTTAAAACCAAGTATCCATTTGTTCATCAATGACCTTCCTATTGGCTGGGGAAGTTGGAAACATTGACATTGAAACAGGTTGTGCACCTTCTTTCAATGGGACATTGACTTTGGCATCTACTTGTCCTAAATTTCCATCTACTCCAAAGGCTTGGACATTCTTAGTCAGTACTGACTCTAGGCGGGAGGAGACGTTGGCAGGAATGTCAGGTCCTAAGTTAACCAACTTATGTAGGTCCTCCGCTTGAAATGTTTCCATGGTGGCAACTTCTGACGTTTTAGGGCCTGCTGGGTCGAAATTGTCTGCAATTTCCCGTTCTGGGGGCTGTCTGGAGAGTCGAGGATTAAGGATACGCTCCTCTTCTATCTCGATAGGCTCTCCATGAGGTGAGCAATCTTGGTTGCCATTGACTGCATTGATGCTTTCTCAGTTGAAGATCTAGGTGTCTGGGCCCATTCGTTCGCATCATGAATTAATCCAACAGTTTCCCTTCATCTAATGATTCTTGGTGTCAGAGAGGGGTTAGCAAGAGGTATCACAGTGCATTCCCTAGAGATAGCAGTAGTGGGAGTGGCTAGTATACTTCCATCGTCATTCTGCATCATGATTCCCTCAACTATCCATTGGTCACCAATAAGATCCCCAACAAAAACTGGTACTAGTTGAGCTGATTCTGGCTCTATAGTACAATCCTGTAGGGCCCATGCGATTCTTTCAGTATGCACCCCTTTGTCTGGTTTGGAAGTCAATTCAGATGAGTCATTGGCTAGTTCCTCAAGGGGGATCTTGCTAATCGAGGAGGCTAAAGGCTGTGGCTCCTTGGAGGAACTGGCTGGGATAGACCCCATCCTCCCTGGCAGAATCAATCTAGAGCCCAATGGCTGGTCTCATAGTGTTCCGATCTCATAGTTCACGTGAAAGTCCTCTCCGAGAAGAATCGGGACAGTCATGCCTCGGACAATGTACATTTCAGCAGTAAATTTAAGGAGCATACCGGTGTTGTCTTCAAGGTAAATGGGGATATTGATGTATCCTAGGACCTTAGCATTACCAGTAAGTTGTACAAGGCATAATTTGAGTCCTTGCTTGAGCTTGGGGTGGTCCACTAGTTCCTGATGAAAATCCTCCGAAATTAAGGAAAGATCGGCTCCGGCGTCCAACCTGATTTTAATAGGATTAGTGGCTTCTGAGTCCCCTACACATCCATAGATGTGTAATGCTGAAATCCCAATACTGGAGTATCCACCAGGGGGATCCCTTCTGCAGTAGATTATAGTTGAATCCTCTTTCATAAGCTGACTGGATCGAGGGTATTGGACCCTGGGTCTTTTGCTTTCCAATTTGACATTCCTCCTGACATATATACCATTAGGTATGTTCGGAACAAAGTCATCTGCTTCAGAATCCGATTCCTCACAAGGAATTAGGTTGGGTAACTGCCCTGGGTCGAAGGGGAAGTTCTCCTCCTCCGATCCCTCTAACTCGGAGGGGTCTTCTATAACATAGGTCTGACTTATTTCTTTAGATTGGTTTGCAAATACTTCCTCATTGACGACTTCCTCAATGGTAGGAGGTTTAGATTGCAATAAGGCTCCCGTCTCAGTCAGACCTTTCTGGTTCTGACGATGAGCATCCAGCCAGTCTCCTTTCTCAAGGAAATCACAGTCTGATATAGAAACATAGACTTGCGATGCTTCGTTCTCATTTGGGGATGAACTCCCATCTAAAACAACATCATCCTCTGATTGAGGAAGGTAGACAGAAATGAAAATTGATTCCTCATCAATGTTATGTACTTGTCCCTGTATGCTTAATCCATAAACCATTTCATAAGCCCTCTCATCCTCCACTTCCTCAGTCGGGTTCTGTGCAGAGCATTTGTTAATAGAGACATAGTGTGACATCCTACCAGTGTGAGGGCAGTCAATCTTAAAATGCTCTAAGCTCTTGCAAATCCAGCACTCCTTTGGGGGTTTAGCGACACTTTTCTTGTTGCTTCATTTGAAAAAGAACTTGCCGTGTTTCTTACCCTGTTTCATGTTGGATCTCCTAGGGGCAGTTTTATCTTCAGCTTTGCTGAGAAGGATGTGGCCTCGATTAGTGGAGTTGATTCCCCTAGAGTGCTCTTCTTCATGCCAGGGATCTGATTCTTCCTGTTCAGCGATCATGACTCTGGGCTTCTGAAACTGATAACGCTCTCGATGTGTTTGGACCCAAGCATTAATCAGAGCCTCTTGTAGATTGTTAGCATAAGCCTGTAAGCTCATTATGTCGTCAATGGGTTGTCCTTGTAGAAGGTAAAGCCATTCTGTAGGCAGTGTGAGGATGAGTCTGCACGTTTCGTCCTTTCAATTTTGGTGGAACCCATACAAGAATTAATAAAGCTTAATTTTCTGTTGAATATATTGAACAGGTGTCTCACGATCATGGCCAGCTTGTTGAAATTTCATGGCTTCCCATTCTAAGGCTAAGGATTCGCGCCAATGAGTTCTGAGTAATCCCTCTACAATACCCCAAAGGAATGATCTGTGAGATCGACTGAATTCAGTGCGATGTTCATGGTCCAGAGTGCTCCACCAGATCTTGGCATTGCCGGTGAGTTGTCTTGGCAGAGCAACTCCTAACAACATGCTCATGGAGTCTGAGATCTCTGAGAGACTCTTGATATCCATTATGTAGTCCAAGGCTTTGGATTGAGTTCCATCATATTCAGGAAGGTCAGTCCATTTTATCTTGATGTCATTGGTGTTAATAAAGATCTTTTTATCCTTAGGTAAGTCATCGATAGGTGTGCTGGCTCAAGGCTGCATTGGAGTTCAAAAGGGAGAGTTAGGTACTCCACCATGACACCCCCCACATCCCGAATTCCCTCCATAGTCTGAACTACTAGAGCTCCTGGATGAACTGCTAGGGGGTCCTCCTGGTGGCAGAAAGGGATTCGAGGAGATCGGCAGGGAATGGTGGGGATCATCTGGATCCAGCGATCCTCGACCAGCAACCTGACCAGCTATACCCTCAGTGAATGCAGTAGAGAAGGTCGGTCAACCCCTGTTGGTGACTGATCAATTCCTAACTTACGCGATATATAGGATAATAGACAACTCACTGGGTGTTAATTTTGAACCGGAAGGTCCACCATCCAATCTTGAGTTGGCTCAGTAGTATGTCAAATTACCGGGGGTGGGTGCTGAGGCAGTCGTTCCCCGGTTACGGTACTGAAAAAATGCGTTAGACGAGACCAAAGCAAATGAAAATGCCACGTACTTCAGCAGTCAGGAATTGCAAGGAAGGCCTTGCGTGGATGCCCCGTTGCACCAAGCTGCTGAAAGGCGAAGAAAGAGGGAAGATAACGTTAGAAAGGACTACCACGGTTTAAGAGATGGACGTACATTTAATTATCCACCACGCAGCACCTCAATGGTGTCTCAAGTGCTTGCACAACATGTATTCGGCCTGGGAAACCCCGAAGACACAATAGTGACAAAACAGACACAGCTGAACGATAATGAATGGGTTAAAATATCGAGAAAGATGATAAAACAAGCACCCCGTTCTCAAAGATACGAGCCAGAACCAACCGAGTGACCCCCCTAGTTCATGAACCAGAGAAATGGATGAAAAGAAAGAAGTAGAAATATCCAAAGAAAGAAGAAGAAGAAGGAGAACTGGAAAAGAAAGAAGTCTGACTGGCCTCTGCCAATACTTCTCGTCCGCTGCTTAATCCGCTTACTTCTTTTTCCGCCGTCGGTTACATTTTGGTGGTGGCGGACCCGGAAGCAATGGTTCTATCTGAGCAGCTAGAGGTCCGCCAAGTGTCTTTGCCGAACGTTGCGGTGGATTGTTGGACATGCGGGACTGGCTTTCCGACCTGTTGCCACCCAAGGTCAGGCACAAGTGCTGTCGCACTGAGGCATCCGCCACTTTCTTAGATGATAACAGGTGAGTATAATCGCCAAAATTCATGAAACGAATCGTACTTGTCTAACCGTGTTGGGGGTTCTCCTCTGTTATTAAAAGCTTGTCTTGTCTCGCCTTTCTCTTTCGCGCGTAGTGGGGTTGAGGTGTTAACGACTTATGTTTGAAACGCTTTGTCCTTCTAAGAAGTCAATGTTAGTTGGTGTAAGAAATATAGCCGACGGGACTCACCTGCAATCTGAAGACGTTCCCGTCCCGGAGGACGGACTTTTTGAGACATGGGAACCATCACCATGTCCTTCATACTGGTTCTGATTCTTAGGGTTGGGCATTGATGCGGACGACCCGTCGGATTTGGCTTCGTCCCGGTAAGGACGTCTGGGATGGCCATCGGCTGGAGACCTTGGGCTTGGTGTTACTTTAGGGGTTGCATCCGCGGTCGTCAGTTTTGTGTTTCTTGTGGTATTAAAATAAGTCACAACTAACGAGGTATTTCTTGATATTTGAATTCAGGGAAGTCAGGAGGTGAAGACTTTGTCCTCGGCACAGGATCCGGGCTACTCATAAGCTCGTCCGGAAAGCGCCGTCGTGTGAGGGCAGATCCTGAATTTAATGTAAATTAAGGCTGTATGAGAGAAACAAGTGGTGTAACGTACTGAGTACTAGATGATGAACCCCCTCCCCCTAGATGCCCCTATACGACGTCTCTGCATAGACTTCTATATTTGCACAAAATACTAATTCCCCCAATACCACATTAGGATGAAGGAGTCACTACCTTGTCCGGATCCCTTATTATAGATCCCCTCACTGTCCATTGCGGTGGTGGTAGCGCTAGCGTTACCGTGTCGGGGGTTGAGTTGGCAAGACACAACATGGTGAACGAATGGGACAACCGGGAGCAACGCTGTCACAGGAATATCTGAAAGTATCGCTGATTTTTATTAGTTTTTATAGATCCGCGCAAAGGAATGAAGTGTACGAACCAAATGCTGGAGACAGGTCTGTCTGCGTGCTCGTACCGGCCAACACTTTCTGATCAGTGGCTTCATCGTCGTCGCCCATGAAGTAAAATTCTGTAAATAGTAGGATAGTTGAGTAATAGATGATGAAAAGTAAAAATAACCGACGCGAACCCGGGACCGTATACTCAGATACATCATCAATAACAGTTTGTGACTTGGGGTGGATGGTGGTATTTATTTTGGGACTGATGTGGGGATGGAACGTCTCATCGTTGCGTCCTGCTCAAATTAAGTCCAGTAACCATCTGATGACATCAATTAAACGATGTTGGAAAAACCTTGCACAATGCGCTGGGCGAATGATCCCGTCAACAGCGATCCACCCAGCCTGAGGGGGCCATACTCTCCAAGATCGACCCCCTTCACCTTGTCTTCCTACGAGATGCGTGGGGTATAGTCCGGATTTTTATCGGTGCTTTTGATGTTCCCATCATCCACATGCACAATATGATGACCAGCAGTTTGTGACTAGGGGCGGAAGATGGTTTTCGCCTTGGGAATGATGTGGGGATGGAACGTCCCTGCATTGGGTCCTACTCAAAGGAGGTCAGATGGCATTAATCAAATGACGGCCTTGCCCAATGCGCTGGGCGAATGATCCCGTGAACACCGATCCATCCGGCATGAGGGGGCCATACTCTCTAAGGTTGACTCCCTTTCCCTTGTCTTCCCATGAGATACATGGGGTAGAGTCGGGATCTGTCTCGGTGCCCCCAAGGCTACGGTCATCCACAGCGGGTGGGCGGTCAGCCGCATTGGTGCCCTTGATTTTACCGTCATCCACAGCGGGTGCGTGATCAGCCGCGTCGGTGCCCACGACGTGACCACCATCCACAGCGGGTGAATTATCAGCGGCGTCGATGCCCTCGCTGTTACCGTCATCCACAGCGGGTGGGCGCCCTTGAGGTTACCGTGATCCGCAGCGGGTGCGTGATCAGCCGCGTCGGCGTCCTTGACGTGCGGGTTTTGAAGACGAGAGTATGCCAAATACACGATCGCGCCGAGCAGCGTGAATACAACAGCGATGTGTATCAAGGCAATACAGGCACTGCCAATCACCACAGCATGTGTAGAAAATCATTTTCAAGTATATATGTAACTATTCGTCGCTGCACATAACACTCACCGTTGCTTGAGCTCACAACAGATCGTCTCCTTGATCTGTACATGCAGCATGCGTCGCAAGTGCGCGACGCACCTGGGTCTGCCTCTTAATGGCTTGCTCATCAACACTGTCACAAGGCTGTCTTTTTATAATGGATGCAGTCTAACGGGAGTGCAACCGGTAAGTGACAACATAGCAGGCGACAAATAAGAGCCACCGCGACACATACATCACTGTAACAAACCAAATCCAAGGAGCGTTTCATGTCACTCACGGGAAGCCAACCGAATAATCCTGCAGCCTGCTCCAGGTTCAACTTGAGTGTGTGAATAGCTTAAATCCTGTGACAGCAGCCAAGAAGGGACTGAAACGCCTGTTGAAACCCAGGAGCTGGTAGCCAAGTGATATAGACATATTGGTCAGTATATCCAACACCTTGAACTGGGTACCTGAGACATAGTGGTGAAGGATGACTGATAAAAATCTTTGCGAGGCGGTGTTGACATCGGCGCTGTGGCAGTAATGCAAGTATGGTGGAGGAGGTGGCAATGGGAGAAAGAAGGGTAGAGACACGTACTGAGCGTTTGAGATGCTGCCTATGAATATCCAAGTGGCAATAGAAATAATGCTGGGAACCATGGATAGCATGAAGTTCAACTGTGTCATCAACAGACACAGGAACATTGATGGGAGTGATATCGCTTAGGACGACGAGGGGTTTGGTGAAACCGAGGGGCTTCATCGTCGTTGTAGAAGTGATGATTTTATTCAAGTGCTTGGATTCGGTGGTAGTGCAGAATACACCTGTGGTGGTAAGGAACGAGGTTGTACCAATGAGCGATAATATAGCACCAAACATATCATCGATTGCATTAGGAAGCATATAGATATTTATTTAACCAATTAATAGTGATTATTGAGTGTCCCGCACAACCTGACGTGTTTTCTTAAGATAGGTCAAGCTATAAATTTCCATTTCCTTTCTATTAAAAAGTAGTATGGGTTGGCTTACTGTCAATGCACAAACTACAATGGCTTCATAAGCTTGTAATGAAGTACTTGTACCAATCAATATGTCAGTCAGTGAATCACCATCTGACATGATAAGTTGGGTGTACATGGGTTAAATCAGGCATCAGCCCACTGAGCGTAGTCAAAGTACAAATCAGTAAACTTTTTCATTTTTTCATTTTGACGTCAGCGGAATGACAATAGTTCTGAATTATTTATGGACAAAAATAAGAGTATTTATCTTTATTGTTTTAGATGTAATGAAACCATATCGGCCGATACCCTACACAACCTCTATTTGGCCAAAGACCAGACGGTTGAGAAACGAAGCATCGGTCTCGCCTGTTTTAAGCGTTGGAATGATGCTTCTTAACGGCGCTTAATCTGACCTGGGGACCCATGATAGGCAAGTCGCTAATGCTCAGTGTCGGTCATGGGAGGCCGTTGGCTGTGGTACGTGACTCGTGTATGGTATTTGAGCCGATTTTCGGACGTCTCGGGGATCAAATTCTGTATTTACCCCTACTTTTTGAATTGTGGTTTTAATATGGAATGGAAACATCGTCTCTGCTTTTAGCTTGGGTTCGAAACAGCCGAAATACATGTCTCAAGTATAAAGACGAGAGACATGTATTGGTGTTTATATCTGGAAGGCCGAGTAAATTCGTTGATTACCTTCCTTCCTTCCTTCTTCACTGGCGTAGTCGTAGGGTCTATGGCCTCGGTAGTGCATTGACTTGGTATACATTAAACCTGTGACACGACATCAGGTGCGGCTAAAGATTGGCGAACGTTGCATGCGATCAAATGTCATGGTTGTGGGCGATCCCGGCGGAAGCCCTTCGATATATTAACTGATACATTAAAAAATTATATTCCTAGTCAAAAATGTACTCGATTATTATTGGGTAGCTTCAACCCATCCTCGGATTTGTTGGGTATACGCGCTTTTCATATTAATTGGGTGGATTATTCATCACAAGGTGGTGAAAGACACAGCCTTGGGAGTTCTTACCAGCGTGATCCATGGGGACGAGTAATCCATGTGAGCTGTAAAACTTAATTTATCATGCCTCGTATGATCTAAGTAGAGCGTGGTTCATTTTCCAGCAGCCTAAATGGGGAACATGACTCGCAGTTCCACCTCGTCTCCTGACCATACGCCTTCCTACCCACTAAGAGTCGTCATATGGGCATACAAGGTGGATGTTTTCGGTTCCCAGAAGAGATGATAGGACGGAGGGCAATGGCACAGGGGTGGCATTAGGCCGCCGAAAAGTTACAGTGGTAAGTACAGCGGGAATTGGAAATGGTGGATAACGGGTTATTTTTACGTTCTTGTACAGACTTTTCGTATTTTTTATTTTTGCGTTCATCTTGACCTCGACTATAAACAAGAGACTGTTCATGCGCTGTTTGATTATCCTATTAAGGAAACGAAGCAAAGGGACGCATTAATGAACCCAATGAAAGCCCACAATGAAGGACCACCCATCGATCGATTCTTCGCACCTGCTTACAGGCAATTTCAACGTCTTTCACATAGAATTCATCTTCTTGACAGCTATCGCACCACTATTTGAAAAGCGCGTATACCCAACAAATCCGCGGATGGGTTGAAGCTACCCAATAATAATCGAGTACATGTTTGACTAGGAATATAATTTTTTAATGTATCAGTTAATATATCGAAGGGTTTCCGCCGGGATGGCCCCCCACCATCCTATTTGATCGCATGCAACGTCCGCCCATATTTAGCCCCACCTGATGTCGTGTCACAGGTTTAATCTATACCAGGTCAATACACTACCGATGCCATAGACCCTACGACTACGCCAGTCAAGAATGAAGGAAGTTAGGTAGTCAACGAAGTTACTCGGCCTCCCAGATATAAACACCAATGCATGTTTCTCGTCATCATACTTGCGCCATGTATTTTGGCTGTTTCAGCCCTCCTGGCGATCCTCCACCATTTGATGGGCGCTCCAAGCCTCGTGTGATTGTGACCCGTGTGATCACTGGTTGTGGAGAAAGAAGCCAAGCTAAAAATAGAGTCGATGTCTCCACATTAAAACCACAATTCAAAAAGCAGGGGCAAATAAAGAATTTGATCACCGAGACGTCTGAGACACGAGTCACGTACCACAGCCCACGGCCTCCCATGACTGACACTTAGCATTAGCGACTTCCCTATCATGGGTCCCAAGGGCACCCATGTCAGATTCTGCGCCATTAAGAAGCATCCTTCCAACGCTAAAAAAAGGCGATACCGATGACACGTGACCTAAATTGATGCTTCGTTTCTCAATCGTCTGGTCTTTGTGTCTTTGGCCAAATAGCGGTTGTGTAGGGTATCGGCCGACATGGTTTCATTACATCTAAAACAATAAAGATAAATACTCTTAGTTTTGTCCATGAATAATTCAGACCCCCGTATTAGCCTGGAAGGGCCATAAAACAATAAATGGGCTGATTTTGGGGGCTGAACTAGTACTCTGTTAACCGAATAATTTTGAGACGACAGGAACAATGTTGCTGTGACAAAAACCGGCAATGCTCATACCCCAAAACGCGGGAACACTGCCAGATCGTATATCGGACTAGACCACCTGCTTATATTTTCCCTTTCATCGTACGAGCGCATTTTTCACCCGCACGCGTATATATGTATGCGATGGTATGAAGTCCAACCTTAGTCGTTTCCCTACAGCCCCGCTGGGCAGCGGCTGAGTCTTGGGCATCCGCTGCCCCTCTTCTATTCTAGCTCGGTCCAATTTTGTCAGTGGTGCCGTCTTTCATGGTCCGGTAAATAAAACGAGGAGAAGAAGTGAAGCAGTAGCCAACCCAATCAAAGCCAAACCATGAAGCATCCATCGACCTGACGCAACAACTTGGGAGCTCCCAAATCAAGCTCGGCCTCTTCCACTTTTATTTCATGTCCTTTCCATCCACATTCAATGCCCTCTCTCTTCTCACGCTCGTCGCATTGTAGATAGACTCCATCTTGGACAACGTCCTCCTACTCTCCCAACCTCCCAACCTCCCAACCTCCCCAAACCCAAACCCAAACCCAAACCTGTCCCCTCAAAGTCCGCAACGATGACTATTTCCACGAACCTCGTCGATAAATCACTGACCCGGTTTTCCTTGCGAGCTAACTTCTACGTCGAGGCATTACAACGGACTGCATCGGTGGTAACGGCGTACTTGGTGGTGCCTCAACAACGCCTGGAATCGCGCTGGGACTGATTGCTTTGGCGTTTGAGGACAGGGTGCAGGATCCTGTTGACGATCCCCGTCAGTCGAAGTGACGAGCGAGAGAGCTTCGGGTTGTCGACATCCATGGACAGTTGCGGCAACTGTGCTTCCTCTAAATATTCAAAGTAAATGGCATGCACGTACCCTCTTGTCTTGTTGCATCTGTTGCATCTCTTTCTGAGTCACCTTCTCTCGACATTGCATGGTCTCGACAAGACACAGTGGGTAAATGAGGTTCTGCGACGGGACTGTTGGGAATTTTCTTGTTAGGCCATCATGGTGCAGTGTTTGGCAAGGCTTAGACTTTGGCAATGGCCTTGAACTCGTCAACATAACTTATCGAAAGGCGACGCGCAAGAATATTTGCCCATGCTGCGTGACCCTGGTGGCAGGTTGTATGACCCTTGCTGTGGGATTCTATGCAAAGCTGTCAGCCTGATGCCTGGATGCCTCAGACACGATCAGTCGACTGGCTCAGGACTTAGGCAGCAGGGATCGGGCAAGCTGGCACCTATTCAGGCCGACACAGCTGAGAATGATATTCGGTTTCTTCCGATACTTTTACCAAACCGTGCCTCCAATTTCTCCCCATACTAGCACAGCTCCCCATGCAAATATTATGAGTATGGATTTACCCTCAAGTGATAGAGCGTTATATAATCCTTTATGAATTTGAAGAGTTTATTCCCCAACGGACCGGTCGATTGTCTAAGGGTGCTTAGAGGTATCCACCAAGGTGTGATAGGAATATCAAGGCGACAGCATAGCCGTCACTTGGAAGTTGCGGGGAACCATTTTAGCTGGCGAATCCTCAATAAACACCATGAGATAAATTGCGTGCGCCAGCACTACTCTGACTCTGCCGAATGTTCGCTTCTTCGCTAGTGCCAAGCCCGGATATAAAGGCGGTATACGTATTTATGAGAAGCCATTTCCCCCTATATCGGATTTTACCCGTGTAAGATGGCCTCCTTTAAAATGATTTTAGCATGCAATGGATGGCGTTTACCAGAATGAACATGCCTCAAGGGATCCACCCCCTCTTTAACAATTATGCTCAATTGCCCCACTGTTAGCTGTTTTTTAAGCAGCCTATTCCTTGTCTTTTCCCCCTCCCCTGTGTCTATGAGCCTTGCAACCCCCCTTTGGTGCTCCTCTACACGTCGTGTGTTGAAGAACCACTTCCCAACCAACATGGAGATCTTGTTGCCGTACAGTAGCTTCTTCCCGATCTGTTCCATTGCCAGACCACAAAGATAACCGGGGCTGATTTCGACTTCCGTTCAATGACGAATAACAGCTTTGAGCCAGCTACTCATGGCGTCTCTCTCAATGTCGGAAATGCCTTGCTCAATCCCTGATGAATCTAGCAAGCCTTGCGGCGGCTCTAGGCCAGTTGCAAAACCACGGCACTAAACAAACAAAAAGTCCCACACATTGGAATCGATGCTCGAAACAGAAGATTACCATACCAGTTGCTGAACCCATGAATCAAGCGCTTTCTTGTTGATAGGCACATGCTCGTCACGACCTGGTCTGTGATACCAGACGCCGTGATCCACTCTATTACATGCCAATTGGCTCTGGAGTATATCCTGAAAATGACTTTCGAGCACTCCGATCCTGTTACGGATGAATGTTTATTGACAAGAAATACCCAATCCTATGATGTTTCAGCAGCCGAGGCGAAGGTGCTCAAGTTTATCTTGAAGAGTGAGTCAACTTCGTGGTGAGAAACTCGCACTTTATTCCTGACGTGCTCGTAGTATACCAATTTTTGAACCATCCCAGCATGGGGTTGTAATTATGCCAGCTTCTCCTTCCTGCCAATGTGCATTTAGCTAACGCTCATCCTCCGTTGTTTATACAATTGGACCTTGGTAGAGCTTGTCCAGCTATTTCATTTACATGGACATAATGATCTGAGTGACCTCATTTATGCCATCTTTTCAGCAAAATGTTTAAAATCGTTTTCTTGCATATTTAAGACTATCTATATTTTCATATTATCATTATTCCTATCCCCTGTCACAACAGTGCCACAGATCGACATAAGCTCGGCCCACCCCACCTCCACCCATCTGCACCCTCCCCGTTCTGTGATCCAGTAGTCCACTGGCAGCTTATTCCCTGGCATACACGCTCATCCCAACCACACAAACAACATTAGTGCAATTACTAGTGGATGTTTCTCACTCGGGTTATATGCAATATTGACAATGAGCAAAGAAACAACAAAACGCCCACCAGAGAGGATAATTACTTGGCACCCATTCCCCCACAATTGCACATCGTTGTGTTGTTAGTGATAGATATAATGGGGCATCAACCTCTTCAGAAAGAAATTCTCGTTGGCAAGAGCCCATTCATTGGACTCAGCTACAATTCACTTGAGCTATAAAACTTAATTAATAATCGCTTGTACGATCTCAGTGGAGCGTGGTTCATTTTCTAGCAGCCTAAATGGGGAAACTGATCATGAGGGAAAGCACTCCCGCCGCTACCTCTAGTGTCCCGACCATACGCCTTCCCACCTCACTAAGAGCCGTCATATCGGCATACGCCGTGCATTTATTTTTGTTCCCAGGAGGGAGGATAAGATGGAAGGCAACGGCACAGTGGTGGCATAAGACCGCCGAAAACCTACAGTGGTCAGTACAACGGGAATTGGAGATGGGTCTTGTACAGACTTTTCATGTTCTGTCTCTGTTTCGTTCTTCTTGACCCCAAATATAAAAATGAGACTATTAATACGCTCTTTGGTTGTCCTAAAAGAAGACAAAGCGAAGCAACGCGTTGGTCAAGTCAATTGAAGCCAACGATGAGAAAAAAACCATCCATCGATTCTACGCAACTATCTATAGGCACTTCCATCAAGCTTAACGTCTTTCCCGCAGAATTCATCTTCTCATCAAGATTTTGTACGGTAACAGACGCCCTGTTCCCACTCGTCGGGTACGGAAAGAGACAATGGCTTGATTCCCAGTTCTTGTACGGGGACCTTTTCGGTGTGGCTTTTCCTTTTCTTGTTTAGCACGGGTGGTAGCCAAATAATATCGTTGTGGCGTCGCTCATTGTACTATAAATAAACCGAAGAAAATAAGTGAAGCATTAGCCCACCCAATCAAGTCAAACCATGACACAAAACAACTATCGACTTGACGCACCTACTTGTGAGCTCCCAATCAAGCTCGGCCTCTTCCACTTTTAATTCATTTCCTTTCCATCCATGTTCAATGTCCCCTCTCTTATCACGCTCGTCGCATTATTGATAGGCTCCATCACGGACGACGTCTTCCTACTCTCCCACCCTCCTAATCTCGCCAAACCCAAATTTTTCCCTTCAAAGTACGCGACGATGTCTATTTCCACGAATATCGTGGAGCAATCGCTTACCCTGTGTTGCTTTCGAGGTAACTGATCGAGCTTGTACGTCGAGGGACATTACAGCGGGCTGGATCGGTTGCAACGGCATACGTGGTGGCGGCGTGAACAACACCTCGAATGTTGACGGGGCTGATTTCTTTGGC
>WHVD01000336.1:0-38373 GCA_015178975.1 Hysterangium stoloniferum | reverse complement strand
GGTCTTCGGTTGATAATCTGCCGAATGGACCAACAGAGATTGATTGCACTTCAAGGGATTCAACAAATGATCACTCTTGTATGTCGGTTAACCGAAATCTTCGTGTGTGTTTTTCATAGGCTTTTATTGCCATTGGCGCTTGCAGGCTCATTCAAGCGCAGTTGGAGTCACACCGGTGGAAAGCATACATACCGCATCCAATCTATTATATTTATCGACCTTCCAAATCCTATTTATAATACACAATCGACGGAATGTTGACAATAGAACACCGTGTGTTGAGGGAAAGCAATGTCCCCAAGTTGATATACAGTGGTACAATTTGTAAAATCGATTCCAATACTCGCGCGGGAGTCGCACCCAGATTAATAAAAACTTGTCAACTCGGAACCGAACGGTTTCAGCGAGAAAAAATGCTGAATAGAATGAATAGCAAATATCAGCGTTGGTAAAACACGTGGCAGCAAGACGCTGGAACCTAATTGGACCCAGTGATTCAATTTGAAAAAGGTTTTCAATTAACGCCAAAGCTTGCCTTACAGTGTGCCCGTAATGAGGAATTGATAGTTGTATTAATATAGGCTCGATGTGCAAAGTCAGCATCTCACACTGTCAGTCTCTATGACTGTTGTTCACTGTCTGGATAGCCATTGACAGTTCCAGCCGGTTCAAATAAATTATTCCCAGACTTTCCATTCCCCAATGGTTTAAACTCTCAAAAGGTAACAATACACCATATAAATACTTAGTGTGGTTGATTAATATTAAAGTTGTGGGGCAGGAGGGTTTGTGATACAGCAGAGCAAGGTGATGAACAGAATGACAGGTGCAAAGCTGTGACTCAACATGCTATGAGTATTATGCTTATTTCCTAGTTCTCAAAGAGAATGAAGGCAAATAATTGTTTTATACCTAAATGCTATTCCAACAGTACATTAGTGGATGCATGGCCAGTGACGACAGAGCAGAGTAGGTTGAGATATTTGAGGGACAATCAACCAGGGCTACATGAAGATCTCTACAACCAGGGCATTAATGCATTTATGAGGGAGGATACTGATATAAATGCCGAATATTTTAGTCAGAAGATTATCCTCCCTGCTACCTTTACTGGAGGCTCAAGAGATATGAGGCAAGACTGTTAAGAGTCATGCATGGAGCTTATTGGAGGGTTTCCAGAGAAACCCATGGGAAAGCCGGTAGGACTTGGCTTCAGCTTATGTATAGGCTGCACCCTCACATGATCATCTTGTCCAATTTCAACTGGGTGGACAGGAATCCTAGGGAGTCCAGGAGGGGTTTGTGGGTTGAGAGGTCAGGGAGTTGAGATAGATAGGTTGGAGGTCAGGTGATAGATGGGTTGGAGGTTGAGTGATAGATAGGTTGGAGCCCATGGGCTCTGATGAGGTAAAGTGGCGTGTTTCAAAGAGGAGTTTAGAGTAGAAAATGTACTTGAGATTACTGGGGGAATCTAAGCTGATTTTCTGACTGGATTGTATGTACAACATCTGCCAGACTCTATAGACTGTGGAATGTATAACATACCAAATCCAGTAATAATGAAAACTAAACTAGCAAACATGAGACAAGATAAGTAAACACCAAACTTGGTGTTAGGAATGGAATGAAGTGGAGCAGAGTCTGAATCGTGACAGGTCATAAAATTATAATGGGAACGGGGCTCATTTAGAGAGCTGATGGGTTTTCCGAGCAGAGTCCAGTGACTGGTGTGTGGGACAGGGTCAGAGATAGACAGGAGTGGAGTCTGGCGGGATTTCCGGTCATACCAAAGACTGTAAAACTCAATACAGAGAAATAGAATGATACAAAACATGGCAGAATTCCAAAATATAATAAAAAACAATGGTCAAGGAGTGAGATGTAGAAAATAAGTAATGGATCAACAAATGATGAATATACAGATTACACAAAATAATAGTAATTCAAAGGAAAAGTGAATCCCACAAATAAATGAGACAAAAATTAGCAGAGAGCCATTGGAATGGAAATAGAAGAGTGTGACCCAGAAAGGAATTAGTTTGAGTATGAGTTGTCAGCACACCATCATTGGAGATGCTGGTGTCAGAGGCACCAGATGGCAGGTTGCCAGAAAGGTGAAGGGTTTGAAAGAATATTATTTGACAGATCAATTTGAGAGTCTTGTTGATGCTGAATTGCACAGATATTGGATGATCATGTTTGCAAGTACTCAAAGACCAAGATTATCAGCATCTGGTATATATCAGCATCCATGAAGTCATCCCAAAACTTGCAGATTTTTGGAATTATCAAGGTATGCCTTTACAACTTTGTGACAGGGTCTAAAGAGTGTGTGGAGAGAATATCTCGATGTAGCTTTCAATATTCAAAACCCCTTGAGGCTATAGGGATTGATTAAATTATATGCAGTTCTATAATGAAAATAGGAGTGATGTGGTCAATCACTTATTAAGAGCTCCTGTACCTATAATGAGTGATCTACAGGACATATGGGTAACGTACATGAAGACCATAACTATTCGACAAACTTTGACGTACTACGTGGCAACGAACCATAATAGTGGCTCTTACGTTAATTAAGTAATAAATAGGTTGTGTTCTAGCTGATAAGTACTGAAAATCAACAGTAATCTCATCGAAACACAAGGTTCAGGTACAAGAAGCCTGGACGGTGAAGGAAGTCCCTAGTGGGACAAGTTACATTTCCAATAGTATCACATGCATCCTATCGGGTAGATATCTCTGGCTGCGATTGAATATACGTGCATGGGGATGTCTTACATGTCAGCTGATAATAATCCCGATAGAGTATGACTGAATGCGAAACAAGGAGTAATGATTAATTCCTTTCAACTGCTCAAATACGAAGACAGCAACACCCATAGATTGAACATATACTACTATGTACAGACCACGCACTCAGCAAGGACATCGCAGCGGGGGGGGATTGGGCAAACGTCAAGTTCAACCACAAGAACAGCAACTAGTACTGCAGACCCAACCACTGCAGCAGGGTGTCAGTATATTATACCTTCCCCACCTTCTTTATTCCTCCACGCTGGGACATTTGAAGGCAGACAAAAAGCCTACAGGTTGGCCACGCGAATTTCCATTCCCAAACCCAGCCAGTGGACCAGTCCCTGCGATGCTGCGATGTATAGAGTTATATGCTGCGGCTCTCAAAACGGACCCATCATCTCACACTGAAACAGGTAAAGGCGTAATGAAGCTCTCGAAAAAGCTCCAACTAGCTTTCATCAAACGCGTCAACATGTTATGTGATTACCTTGTTGAGTATAGTAAACCAGATGGTAATGTTCCTTGGCCGATTAGAAACCAGCGTCGCCCGGATATAGTGCCGCAACAATTCAACAGTTGGAAAGTGGGCTCGCTGTACGGAGAGGGAGCCCCAAACCTTCAACAGCAAGCTGATGCTATCAACAGACTGTCCTCATGGTTCGAATGGCATCATCAAAGACAACCTCCAGAAATGACAAGCGAGCCTTCAGTGCAGGATGAAGTATTCACTCAATTGTTGAACCCATTGAGTTTGCTAATGCAGGTCAGACATGAAATTTGTTATGTATCCGAAGCTATCGGTACCACTAAATAATAATCAGACCAGATACAACAACAAAAACGACAACAATATTGATAGGATTTTTTATCCTCAATGGGGTCGCAGTTGTGCTGCCAGAGCGGGGAATAAGGCTGCTATCCCAGACTTCGTCTTGAATGGAACCCCTGTGGCAGGGTCGCAATGTGTGGTCCTAGAAGTGAAGACTTGGTGGGGTTACAACTTTAATGAGTTATTTACCAAAACTACGGCCGCGCCAAACCGAAACGCCGTGGCTCCCGGCGCCGGAGCCTTCAGATGGAGGGAGGAGAACGGAATGACCAAATTGGTTAGACAGGTAAGACTTGTACACAAAATAAACCTAACACTTGAAAATATTTTACATGGCAGCTCTGGGGACAGCTTGGTTTCAATAATTGCCGTTGGGGTATTTGTACCAACGGAGCTCAGATCTTTGTTTTTCATAAGCCAAGCGACACCATGCTCTGTATATCATCCATCATGAAGTGGACGGATCCCTCTGTCCACCAAGTCCTTATTGGCCTGTGCTTTGCTGCTTGGGATGAAAAGACATATAACTTGAATGGCGTCATGACTCCTTTTTTTACTCATTCGTCTACTTGGGATACGAATTGGTCCTAAGCCATCGTTTCTTTATCGCGTGTGTATTTATCCTTTCACAAATCTTTTCCCAAGTGTCTTTGAGTAGTGTGTCCCATTGTGGCTCAATCCCTAGTAATATGAGTTCTACCACAGTATCAACTTTGCATGGACAGCGATCTCCTCCAGATGCACAATGCAGTACGCCGGCTATTCTCATTCGGAATATTTATATCGGAAGGGTTCTAGAGTGGTAAAATTAGATTTCAAGTAAAACACAAGACAAAGGTCTGGAAGAAATCAAAAAGATGAGAATAACGATGGATCAACTCAACGACACTGAGTCCATTGAGTCTAACAAAACTTGACGTAGCTTTAAAGGAAAGGATCATATTGGAAGGATTTTTAAAATAAAAATTACAAAAATGACCCAGATCGTCATTTCTTTCTCTGCAACGAATATATGTAAATCCACAACAATAAAAGAAATTGATGGGTTCTATGAAATATGGCAGACATGAAAATCAGACGGTTCCAGACCCCAAATCTATACTTCTCCTGTGCCGTTTCGTGACATGTTAGAATTCTGCTGCATTTGACTGACAAAAATTAAATAACGAGACAGTCATAACACTGGCAGCACTGCATTCCTCACGAACTCGAGTATTATAGCAGCGGTAGCACGCAACTCGTGCACTGTGACCTTTAATTTCTTGTCATGCATTCCTTCTGAGTTCAACAGCATAGTCCATGCAAAGGAGAATCGATGCACTATTTGTTTCTGAATAACGGGGAATTACGAGGCACATACCGGTCCAAGGTCCTGATTCATAACCAACAGAAACTTCTATGTTGTGTTTTTCGTTGTTTGTGTCACTGAGTCCATGAAGGAGTTATGGAAATTTAATCGTGTTTGTTCACAGTCAACAGTAAGGAAATATTTATTTAACTGTAGTATTATTTCTCCGAAGATTTATAGATGGAACAAAAGAAATTATCAGGTCAAACTAATATATGTATACCTGTGCGGGAACAGCGGTCAGACGTTAAAACAGAGAGCGCAAGTTCGAAATCGAAGTCATCAAGGGGTGGCAGTCATGGAAGGAACATGTGAATGACGGTGTTGTTACAATACACTTTGCAGGAGGTTTCGGATTAATGACTGTAACTGGCAACGTTGAAATTTGGATATAAGTCTCGGCGGTCAATCTAAAACACCCTGCCGTGCCGATGGCGTACTCTTGTGTAGCTGGATCCTCAGGATCTGTGGTGGCCACAAACTAATGGCTACAGGGGCATGGATATAGAATCCAATGTAACATCAGAGTGTGGATGATTAAATAAATAGACCAGGGAATTACTTAGGCCAATAAAGGGGCAGGAAATGGTGGGATGGTGTGAAAAAGAAAATTACTCAAGGGAAGGCTGAGCAATACCTCCCACTCAGATGATGGTAGCAAGAGACACAGGCGGCAGGTGCTGGCTCCACGATGGCGGAGCTTAAAATAGTTCCATTACAAAGGACACGGTATAATGAAATTAGTCCGTTCCAGTCAACACAACGACGCGTTGGGTCTGACATCGAAGTATCTTCATAGACGCCCTGCAATCCGGCGCCAATGAATATATTACATCATAGGCGCTGGTTCGTTTTCTAAGCTCACACGGTACGTGATGTGAAACCGAAATTTGAAGTGCTTTAGAAAAGGTATTCAACATACGAAGCGGCTTGTGTTTCCTCCAAACAACTTATATCATAATTGCCATACGTTCAATCCCAACCAATCACAGTCCCTTCGACTAAGTTCAAAAAAATTATTTTTAGAAGAGAATGAGAGGATGATGCTGTCCACTCCGGAAGCTTGTCTGTCTTTTTTGCAAGGTCGAAATCGATTAAACGCCATGCATGCGTACGGTCGTGGTAGGGACAGACTAGTCTCTCCGAAGTGCCAGATGCTCCGAGAATATTACGCCAATGGACGTCTACGGCCTCAATACCTAGCCTGCCTAAGTCATCATAAAGGTCATGGATATCCTGCCTGAGTGGGATGAGATTGTTAATATAATGTCAGGATAATCCTAAAACGCACCTTATTCCTTCAAGCGGAATGCCGATGGGAATATGTTCACCCAACCGTTCAAGCACAAGAACGGATATCAGATGGTGTTTGCGAACAAAAGTGAGATGGGCAGCAGGATCTGGGGTGTAACATGAGAGTTCCTCCTGCACTAGGTCTTCCCAATCTTCAATAGTGTCGATGACCTTGTTTGAAGCTGAATCTGGAGTATCCTCCTTGACTTTAGCGAAATATATAGCCCTTTCTTGCGACCAAACTGAGTCTCTCAAAGAACACCTTTCCTCCTCATCAGCTTCCTCCGCGACCTCTTCAGAAATTCTACGCCAATTTGGAACTTCGTATTCTTCGGTCAATTCAACTTGGAAAAAGCCATAGCAGCGTGCGATGCAGACACCTTGAAGATGTTCCATCTCTTCGTAAAACCAGGCTTCGCGGGCCAGCTTCGGGGAACGGTACCTGTTAGATACTTTGATTACAAGAGGTGGTATATGTGGACCATCCCTTGGGGATTTAACATCTACTGAATAGACAGTTCCGATTCGTCCTCGTCCGAGTTGGTCGTTCACAGTGACACGGAGGATTCCATTGCTGGGTGCTGGGAAATTGGATGGAGGGCGGACCCAAAAGCCGTCTGGTCGAGCCTCGCCATACGAGTCGTACTGAAGGTTGGCAGGAAGTGTGCTACCTCTTTGACAGGTTAGGATAGCGGTTTGGTCGTTTTTTTTGACTAGCCCCTCAATTTCTATAGATGAAAAGGTATTCTGTGCCTGCGTGGGAATCAGATATAAAGCAAAGCCAGTTTATCATGGACACTCACAATCAAATTGAAAGGTGACATTATAACGGGGAAGGTCCAAGGACTGGAACACGAAACGTGTGCAAGCGAAGTTCCCAGCGCTAAGTCCGCGCTTGCACTTACCGAGCGCTTCTGTGAGGCGGATACATAATCAAAGGGACTTTTCGAACGATTTTGAACAAAACGGGGGTGACCCTATGTCCTCTGCCTGAACACATTGCCGATCAATTTTTCTTAACAGTAACTGAAGATCATGTCTTGACTTTCTGTCTGAGATGTACAATATAGCGAAAACAGACAAAGTTTATTTATGATGACTAAGCTACTGTAAAGTATGAAATAGCCGAGCATCGACAACATGCAATACTATGACTTCTAACATGAGATGCATCCCAATAGCACATTATCATTTTCAGAATATGCCATTGCCCATACATATTAGCTACAAATACACTCTATTTAGTGTGTGAAAAAAAAAGGTAATGGTGCTGTTAACGCCAATGTCGACCAAAGGCCTTCTTCTTATCTTCACACCCTTTTTTTTTCACACACTAAATAGAGTGTATTTGTAGCTAATATGGGAAATGGCATATTCCGAAAATGATAATATGCTATTGGGATGCATCTCAGACAGGAAGTCAAGACATGATCTTCAGCTACTGTTAAGAAAAATTGATCGGCAATGTGTTCAGGCAGAGGACATAGGGTCACCCCCATTTTGTTCAAAATCATTCGAAAAGTCCCTTTGATTATGTATCTGCCTCACAGAAGCACTCGGTAAGTGCAAGTGCAGACTTAGCGCTGAGAACTTCACTTGCACATGTTTCATGTTCCAGTCCTTGACCTTCCCCGTTATAATGTCACCTTTCAATTTGAAACTTTCCAATACATATTTTCAATAAAATCCTGACACACCTTTACATCAATCTTGTACCATTCCTTTACCACTCTCTTCCCAAACTCTTCCATCCTCTGGAGTGAATTCTCATACCCTGCCAACCTCCTCTTCAGGTGATTCCATAAGTCTTCAATGGGATTCAGGTCAGGTCAGGAGACTGTGCTGGCTATGAGAGAATGCTGAAACCATTTATGGGAACCAATTCTGGGCCTTCTTGCAGATGTGCTTGGGGGCATTATCCTGCTGGAAGCTGCAGATTTCATAGTCACTAAAGCTGTCTTGCAGGTCATCCTCCAGAATCTGGATGTAGAGATCCCCATCCATCCATCCATCAATCTTGCATGCATACCCAACCCCCCTCACAGCATACACCCCTATACCATCAAAGATCCACCACCAAACTTCAGGGTACTCTCAACCAGCTTGTCACTCAAGCCTCCCCTGTCTTTTTCCACACCCATTTCCTACCATCCAACCCCAGCCTATAGATTTTTGTCTCATCAGACCAGACCAGCTTCCAATCCTCCACAGTGTTAACATACATGCAATCTCATACATATGTACTGTACAGTTGCTTACATAATTAGTTAGAGATGTGTTCTTGATCCACTGCATGTGCATTGCTTCAACACACAGTCCAATTCTGATGTGCCAAAGCAAAGTCCATCCTCTCCTTCCTATGCTTCTTAGAAAGAAGAAGCCTTTTTGTCTTTACCACAGGCTTCATCCCAGCTGCCTTGAGCCTAAAATGCACTGTTTGAGGATGGAGTGACTGGGTGGTGATAATTCAAAGTGCCTTTGTTGCATCTACAGCTATATCAGCCTTCCCAGAGCTGATAAGGGATCATACAAAACAGATGTTGGCTGTAGAGAGTTTGGAAGAGTGACTACCAGAGGCCTTAGAAAAGTGGGAATCATATTTAGAGTGAATTTTAGAGACAGTAGAAAAGCCATAGCCAGTAGAAAGTGAAATATGTTTGGCAGAATAGCCAGTATCAAGTAGAGAAAGGATCTTACAGTGAGGGACAAAACCCTTCTAATGATTTTCAGTTGTGCAAATGTTATTGAATAACTCAAGAACCACTGTAGATACAGTCCTGAAATTTGGTGGTTGGTTAGGTTTATATGTTATCTATATGCCCTTAAAATATTATGACAGAAGCATTAGTATTTCCCACTATAAACAAAATAATAACAAAATCACATTGGAAGGGTTTTGTCCCAGTCACATGATTAGCACAAAACCTTATTGATTATCTGCAAATAAGGTTTTGTTTAATCATGTGACCTGTCAAAATTAGATATATATATAGCTGTTCATTTTCTAGTTCAACAACATCCCCACAACTCAACATTTTACATCATGAAAGCTCTTACTCCTGCTCAGGTTAGCCACATTCTCACTTTGCTCAATAAGGGCAAGTCTGCTTCTCAGATCTCAGCAATCACTGGCAGAGGTCTGTCTATTCCCCATCACTTGCCAAAGCACCTGGTGGTTGTCCATGCTGGAGAAGTGATTTGTTGGATGGAATAATGAATATCCTCTCCCTCAGATATTCATTATTCCATCCAACAAATCACTTCTCCACCAAAATCCTTCAACATATGACTGGAGAGTCCATTTCAGTGAAGACTATTCATAGAGTACTCAAGAAGGCTGGAATGAGGGCTGTGGTGAAGAGAAAAAGGCCTTTACTTACTAAGAGGCATAGGAAGGCAAGGATGGACTTAAAGAGTCCATTCAGAGGACAATTGGGGGCTGGACAGGACTAAGTCCAGGGATCAGGAAAGGTAGGAGTGGCTCTTCTAGCAATAAAGATTGGGGCATTTTATGGGGCACCTTATTGTGGAACAGACAAGGAGATTTGAATGGGACAGCTACAGTAGGTCTGCTTACAGAATTTTCTGCCAAAAAAAAATACATTTTAAGATATAGGTCCTGAATTTCTGAAGGTTTATTCTCACTCAACACTTATTGGAGTTTCACCACACCACCCACCTTTTGCATGGATACAGGTTATATATCTTTGTATATTTTGGATACAAAAGGCCATGACCCATAGGGGGCAAGACCATGCTACAACCCCACAACTTTGCTCAGTCACTTTGTGACCTGGTGGATCAATAATAATGTCTTTACACACTACATCAGCAGTTTCAATTTTGCCTTTGTGAGCAATTGCAGTACATTAGAGAATTTGGCCAATGCTCCGTGGGATTATATGAAGGCATTTCTTCTGATATTCAGTACAAAACCGTGCATCTAAGTATAATAATGCATGTACATGGTAAGGATATCTCAAATATGGTTTTACACTGCTCGAATTGGTATACCAGACTGTTGTTTCTTTCCTGACTGTTGTTCCCCCTGAATATTGTTCTCTTCCCAATTCTTCTTATCCAACACCATTGAATTCCTAAAACTCCACTCTCTTCTGCCCTGGATGTCAATGATTTTCCAGTAAATCAGTGGATCCTCGGCATAATTACTTCCAAAATTGGTGGACTACTGTACAATCTTTGAAGTCCTACAGGTAATAAGGCATATCCGACAAGGGGAAAATATTCTTCCACTACTAACATGAATTTGTCTTGCAACAGTGCTTTCCATATATTCTATTACAATTGTTTACAGTTTAAAATCTCAAAATGTTTAAATTCCCAATGTATTTTCTAACAATATGCCATGTAAGTACTTCTGAGTTGTTGACGCGGATTAACGTTGACGAGCATAGGGATTCGGGGGCATACCCAACAAGCCGGAGACCGCAGCGGAGCAATGTGGCAGGTCACGAGGAACGAACGACCACCCTTACTCCAGGATATGAACCACAACAACAGACATATCGTCCCGTACATGGTCTGAAATGCTGTTCCTCGTCGCCATTGTCTCCTTGGCCATGCGATCATTATCGAGACCGAATAATATATTCCGAATAACGCTGTCCGCGATATTATTAATATCAGCAGAAGGTATAAAAGAATGGCCGATAGACTTTTCGTAAAATAACATAGCTTCAGCATCTACCAAATCCATGCCAGCGAGAGATACAATCATATTTCCAACATCTTGGTCGGGCACTCCTTGCTCCACGAGTGACGACCGCAATCCGTCCGAACAAAAAACAAGTATATCTCCTTTCTTGATAGAGAAATGTTTGACAGATGGTGTCGATGAGATATAAGGTGGGGTATGTTTCTGTTGGGCCCTTCGATCGGTCGCTTCGGGAGGAAGTGGACATCCCCACATCGTGCTTAAAACGCTAGCGAGATCAATAGGGACTTTGATAATTGCATCCCCAAGAGCTAGAGATGTGCCATATTAATGTGAGACCAGAAAAAGCATCGCATTGACATCCCCTGCATACCTCGTGTGACCCCAAGCTGACCCTTGGTTCGATGGTATACAATCAGATCATCCTCGCCGGGATGGTCTTCTTGAAGGCGTTCGACTTCAGCGGCGTTGTATAAATTGTGTAGGTCATTCAAGTGTGTGGCAGTCCAACTATTCTTGACCATGCGACCGAGATCTATGGAAGACGGTGTTACGTATGGTTCCATTGAAGGAAGAAGACAAATAAATACACTCACATCCTTCAGAGTCACCGAGGGAAGAAACCCACATATTGTGCTCGCTACTTGAGATAATAACGGCAATTACCACAGTCGATCCAGCACAGGCACGCCTCATGATGGGATAAGGGTCATGTTCACCCATCTCCTTCATACCAAGAAAGCGAGGGACGTCATCCATGGTCCATTCACTCCAGGGCTTTGAATCCATTTCACGCATTTTCTCAATCAGAGTATGATGGAGTGTTGCGTCGAAATTCTGAATGGTATTGATGAGATAAATGGGTATAGTGTCGTAGAGATTATTTTGATTCTTCGCAATTGCAGCAGTGATTCGGACGTCAACCTCTTTGATAATATTTTTAGAAGCATATTCCGATACATGATCATCGTAATGACCTGAAGCCATCATTCCTGTTTCAACAAGCCGATGAGTCAAAAGAGTTGCTCTGCATACCATCAAAAACCCCTACGATCCATCCATAGTGTGTTCTCAGGACGGCTATTCTGTCTTCATTACGAATCTTGTACGCTTGAAAGGATGCTTGATGGACTTTTAAGTTGGGGTCGAAAGGGCTTATGGACGTGCTGGATTTGGAGGCGAACTGCTTGTTCATATCATCCTTCGTGTGATGTGTCTCGTAGTGACCAACATGATAATTTTCAGAATAGCAAATATTCGACATGGTAGATGGGACAAGAGAAATTGTTGGGCCTGCTCAGGTCAGGTCACGGAAGGAAATAAGTCTACAGATCGGCTGGTTGGTTGAAACCCCAACTCTTGGCGCTAATACTCATGCCGTGGGAAAGCAGCACAGCGAACGGTTCTGGTTTGGGAGTCTGGGACACGTTCCTTGAGGAAATTACAAACCCTCTCGAATTGTTGAGATATATTGCTCAGAGTGTGACATAGCCTTTAAGGGCGGAAAGGGTACTATTGGAACATGTTGACTTTTCTGGGATTTGGTTTAGCGAGGGATCACGAGCATTAGGGCTCAGGTCGCTGCGGTTGGGAATTCACCACGTATTTTAGATTATATAAGGTCTATTTGTATTTGTTTAGTCCTTATCCGTTTACAACAAGTACTGCCACCTCACTCAGACAAACGGAAAGTGATACGGTCTAGGAACAGCACCACGAAAACTTAACAGAACAATGCAGTTGCTGTTGTTCCGGGAACCGGAATATTTATATTCTCAACAGTGAATTTAGTAGCAGTAGTTAGTTGTATTCTTCAAGGGACTTTATCGTCCCCTTCATCCGCATGAACACCTGCGGTATATTTTCGACAGGAATAATTTCAATTAATGTCAATGTGCAACGATATTCATTGAAGAAAAAGGGAAGACGAAGAACAAGACCAAGGGATATCCCAATGTTCTCCAGAATAGGCGTGCCCAACTCATGTGGCGTAAGGAAGGCTGATGGACTATGAACTTCAGGGCTGTGACGGAAACATGGGCTTGAATATATCATTAAGTCCGGCCTCGGGGCTAGACCCCAGTCATAATTCGGTCCGAATTTCGAAATCATTTCGCTTCGGGGGTGAATGAGGATATTTAAAAAAATTTTGTATTAAGGCCAATTTTTAATGTTCGTTAGAGGGGGGTTCTCTTTTGGTTCTCCAGGCCACGTGTACCCGATTGATACGGCGTGAGGAATGGGCAGCAACCCAATGGCCTAATCCCTGGAATACAGCCCGACTTGTCTGTGTCACGTGTGTGTTTTGGTCCACTACGGTCCACAACTGCCGCATACATTTGTATGTGATGTCAAAAGCATTATATGCTGTAAGTCTGAGTTAGAAAGCTTTTCCTCAGTTCTTGTTTACAACTACGAAACTGAGTATTATTGTTATAGATTCGTATTACAACATGATGGACTATCACTCAAGCCCCAACAAACTACTTGACACTCATCCAATCAATTACAATGATCTAGGACTTCCACGATGAGACCACATGACACTCATATCTCAGAGTTGCAAGGATGGAACAAGCACCATTCAGACGCCATCACGGAGATATCCTTGGGGATCTAAAACATTATAAAAACTGCTCCCACTCAATCTCAGTGTAGATTAAACTTTTTATCGACCACCCTTAGGCATAGAAACAGAACAGTGAGTTTGAGAATTTTACCTTTGTCCTAGCATACAAGAAGTATTTCTTAGAATTAAAAATATGTGCACATAGATCTCTCAAGGGAAGAGAAAGACTTCTATACAACAGGACTGTAATGAATTGAGTTGTCCCTCAAGCGTGAGTGTAACTCAATTTTTCCCCTCAGGGAATTGAGTGAAAACTGTAATTTTTTTCCAGGAAAATCTTGTGCCAGACAAAGTTTTCTTTATGTTTTGTCAAGGGGAAAACCATAATGAAATTTACAATTTAATTATATGTGAAATCATGAATAATTATATATTTCAACAAGATTTTCCTTGGCCACAAACACTATGGAAATTCAAGAAATGTGTTTGTGAAATCTTGAAGAAATTAACAATCTCACATGAGTTTCTTAAAGGTTTTTCAAGATTAGAAACCTTGAACTGATTTTTCCTGATTAAGCATAATTCACAAATATTTGAAAGGATTCTTTTAGATTCAGGAAGATTCTTTTAGATTCAACTAAATTCTTTAGATTCAAGTAGATTATTTTAAATTCATGTAGATTCTTGTATATTCTTGTATATTTTTGTATATTCTTGTATATTCTTGTAGACTCTCTTAGATTCATATAGATTCAAGTAGATTTGATAACGGTGATGAGGATGGAGCATGAGGATCATGCTCCCATTTGCACTGAGGACCTGCCATGCCTGGGCCTGGGTGCTGCCATCAGTGAGTGCATCGTAGATGTATTGTGGTGGCATTGTGAGGATTTTCTTTGCCTCAGTGATGTTGATGGCCTTGTGGTCAATAATGTGTGGCACCAAGGGACTTGACCAGGTCAGCATTGTGTGTGGAGGTAGTGGTGATGATGGGAGAGAATCCAGAGAGACATGCTGGTTGGATGGCTGGCAGTGATGATGGTGAGCAGTGACACTCGCATGCAAAGTAGGGAGATTCTACTGATCATATTGCCCCACAGATGACAAGCCACCCCAAAAATTACAATTCTTTGGCCTTTATATTTTCCCTTGCCTCTGAGTTGAAATTTCTTAGCCAGCTGAGCAATATTTCCACCTGTGAGAGGTATTGTGAAATATACTCTGAAATATAGTCCAGACGAGTCCACGGTATATTTCCATTATTATTTCTATTTTCTCTCCATTTTATCATACACATATATTTAGTTCAATGGCCTATGCATTCGGTACATTGACTCTTGTGGGTGCATACATGCCAGACCTATGTATTCTAGTGCTGGTAGTTAGAACTCAGACACTTTTTACCCCATAACCACAACTTACCCAGACACCGATTTAGTGTCCTGTAAGTTGTGATTGGGGTATCGTCTCGACCATCATATATGGGCTTTAGCTACCAGTGCAATCAGAGTTTCGAACTATACTAGTCGAAACTGGAACCATTATCTCTATCCATGTGGACTATATCCATGCTACTCTGTTCATTTGACTCTCTCGTTATTCTCTTCAACACTTGAGCAGTCATTCAGAATCATACTTCACAGTCGATTCTCTTTTATTTGTCTTAGCTCTCTATTCTACTTAAGATAGCTAATTCTCTCAACCATATTGAACTAGACAGTCAATACACATTTGGTCTGTATTAGACTTAGATAGTCAATACATCATTGTGTCGTACCTAAACAGTCAATATTCTTTGTATATAGAATGGTTAGAACTTCCACCACTCTTCACACCACCCTGCACTGTCCTTTCAGTGCAAGTGAGCATGCTTAGTGCAGTATTACTCATCTCATGATTCAAGAGGATAGCCAGTCCTACAGGTGAACATTGTCAGGGTCAAATACTCCCAGAAAGCATCTCTACACTAAAGTTCTAACATATCTTGATGTATTTTGTGTATCAAATCTTACATTTCTGGAGAGAGAGATGGGAGGCATTGAAAGAGATATTGAAAGGATTGGGAGAGAGATTGAAGACAGTAAGATGGGAATTGGGAGAATTAGGAGAAAGATGGAGGGAAATATATTGGGGAGTTGGACAGAGGGATTAGGTGGGAGATTGAGTTGAATTATTCCTCAACTCAACTCCCTCAACTCTCCCAAATCTTCCAAATCCCCCTAATCCTATTTATGGTTCACTTGTATATATAAACACATTTCATTCAAAGAATACTAGTCCTCGTTCCGCGTTTAGCTTTGCGCTTCGCCGGACACTTCGCTGGAGGTGTTAGGGGTTGATTGGGTGGGGTATGTCTGGCCGGATCCTTGACCAGGAGATGCCTTCTTCGGCGCATCAGGTACATGCTAGATCAATATTAGCTCTCTTTTCCAAGCCGGACGACGCTGAGCAACTCACTTTGCGGCTTGTAGCGCAGGTCGCGTCCTCGCAGTCAACGAATTCAGGAGTTTCATTGCCACCCTTGGGTATGTTTTGACACATGTTCTACGAAATGCGTCTTGTAGGCGCAGGTGAATAGAAAACTTCCAAGAAGTTACTGATGCAGACGTTAATGAACAGAGGAACAGAGGCACTGTTGGGGAAGGAGCGAAACGAGAGGGGAGCAGTTTTTATGCACCTTCGAGGGTCGAGGAAAATATCTTGATGATGGTATTCATGAGCATGATTAACATACGATAACGGGAAGAAGCTTGGAATTCAGCTGTCATCGATCGCCGAGAATAATATATTTATCTATTCATGCCTGAATGGGGCCTATTCCACTCTTGCTACCCGTCGATATGACTCATTATAATCCTTTGGTGGAAGGCCAGTCATTTTTTGCCGTTGACGTGACAAGAATCGCCCGCTATCGATAAGCTGATTATGGCTGAGTCAATCCTCCATCAACGGGATTCGGCTATTGGGCTCCTGTCTATTCCCCACGCCACATCCATTCTATTTTTAATGGATGTTTGCCTTCACATGATGTTTCGCCACGTCGCACACGCGCCGTCTCTTTCCCCTGAACGCCGGTGAAAACGTGAACGGAATTTTTTTGAAAAGTTTAACGACAACATAAAGTTTTCTGCTTTTTCAGATTATATAAAACCCAGTGATACTTATTGTTGACTTTTCTGTGATTTCGGGTTAGCGACGGATTGCGAGCATTAGGGCTCGGGTCGCAGCATTGGGGATTCACCGCGTACTATGGGTAGTGGTTTGCAAGGCCGGGCCCAAAGCCCAAAAGCCCCGGCTGCCGAGCCCTCAAAGCCCGAGCCGAGCCGAGCCTTCACACAAGGTTCAGGCGGCCCGAGGGCTCAGCCCAGGATTTTGAAAGCCTGAGCCGAGCCCTTGGGTCCGGGCTTTTAGTCATACATCATGGTGCTCCACTTGGTTCAACTGTACAGTTTTCAACTGCCCTGACCAAAATGGTTCAAGAGACCCAGATTCGAGGTAACTTCCAATGGCAAAGGGTGCTACATCAATGCCATCAGTGCCATCACTGTCCTGCCCCAAACGGGGTTTACATCCAGCAAGCAAAGTTGTCGACCCAGCAAACATTGCATCTGCTGAGCTGCGCTCTCACAAAGATGCTATCAATGCAAGAAGGATGGCTGAAGCTGCTGAGGCTGCTAGTGGTCAAGATACAACAAGATCAACACTAGAAACATCTGGGTGGACATCACCACCAATTCTACCAATAACTGTCACTTCATCGCTGGAACTACCCACAACTGGCAAGCATTCAAACCTGACGATTGAGGGTGGTGATGACTCTGACAATGATCAAGACCTGATTAGGCATCGTACATCATGTCTTGCTTGAGTTGTTTTTGGTTACTAACTCTTGAAACCTAGGGAGCAAAAAGTCACGACACTTAATCATTATCAATGAGAGTGATGAGGAAAGGCAGGGTGTTTCAGAAAATTCACCAGAGCAAGGCAAGACATTCTCATTCAGATAATATAGTAGACTGAATTACTGTATAAACCATAATCTGCCACCAGAGAGTCATCAATCAGAAGCCATTGACAAAGATGGTTTTCTCATCGATGTGGACATCCAACCTATTCCCAATGCTGCCCCAAAAATGTCATTGAAGGATCAAAGCCGTGACATTGATCATTTCTTCACACCGAGCTTTATCCAGAAAGACAAAAATTACCACAATTGTTGCATTTGCTCGTGAGTGTTTATACAACTGTGGAAACCTTTCCCTCGTTGACCTCTGGTGCCTGGCTTTACAGTAGAAAGCCTCTGAAACATAAGGTGTCTCTTGTCACAGATGTGACCACCTGTCGATGACACATGGAATCATATCACAAAGTAAATTCATCTATTCTTATATTTCCACTTCATTGAATGCTTCATCCTATGGTAGGGAGTATACCTCAAATGGGCCACTGAAAATGAGTTCCAATCAATGTTGCCCAAGGATGCTAAATGTTGTCGTCAGGCAACTATGAAGGAGACACAACAATGCCTTGATCTTCACCTGGAAGAGAAACCACATTGAGAGAGAGTCATTCCATACACAGATAACTTGTTTTGTGAGGCAGCAATAGGGTGGCTTGTATCGACTGACCAGGTAACAGAGGTTCTAATCATACAATACAGTACATGTTCAAATGATGTTTGATGATAGCCAATCCAAGTGTTCCACCACCCAGCTTTCCAAAAGATGATACATATTGCAGCACATGCAACCAATGGGGTGAAGATTCCAAATGGCCGCCAAACACGCCAGGTGATCCTTGACACCTTCAAGGCACAACTGATTGCACTATGTAGGAGGCTAATGGTGTGATCAAATCATATCACTCTTTATTTATGTTTTGCTGACGAGTGACACGGTAAAGGTAAAGTTAGTTTAACTTGTGACACATGGCAGGCCTCAAATATCAATGGTTACTTTGCTGTTACTGGGTCCTGGATTGAGGAGGTCAATGGTCAGTGGGAACTTCAGACCATGTTGCTAGGTTTTATACAATTGAACAATGGACACCATGGTGTGCAGCTGGGTCAAGCCTTGTTCAAGATTGTTGCATGCTTGGGGATTGCACATAAGGTATGTCACACTTAAAACTCCCAAAGCAAGTTGACTGTCATCAGTAAATATAGATTGGTCATGTAACTTGCAACAATGCATCAAACAATGGCACCATGCTCAAAGAGTTTGCAAAACATATCTGTGCAGAGACGGGACAAACATTCCACCCAGAAAAAGATCGTATTTGGTGTGTATGAGACTTCTATTTCATCTTCTCCCTTTAACATGACAGCTCCTAGATGTCTCGCTCATATTATCAACCTTGCAACACAGGCATTGATTTCAACACACAGCAAGTCAAAACACTACAATCCAGCAGAACCAGAGGCTGACCTCATGGTTGGTAATGGGTGTGATGTGGTGGGCCTTGTGCAGGCGATAAGTGTCAAGGCAATCAACATCCTATTCCCTTCACCCATAACCCACTGTTGATGACATGCATCCAGGCATGTTCCTCTGCAAAATGGAAGCAGCTCTTTGCAGACCTTCAGCACCATGTCAATATGAAGCCAATTCATCAGCTCCTTATTGACATGCCAGTTTGCTGGTCATCAACATATATCATGACTTCACAAATTGAATTAATGGGTGATGTAAGTACTGTTATGATGACATGCATATCTAATGACATGAACAAATTATCAATACATTTGTATACAAAATTGGAGGGAATGAGAAAGACCTCATGAAACATGAAAAAATTGATAATCTACGGCTTGATGCTGGGGAATGGGATGAATTAAAGTTATTTAATTATCTTCTCGCTGTAAGCCTAACTTTGTTCTCATTCCTGTTGTTATTGAATGTTCAGGGTTTCTAGCATGCTGACAATGCTCAACATGCATTCTTGTCAGACCAGGCACCCACCCTGCACCTTGTGTTACCTGCCCTTGAAGCACTACACAAGGCATGGAGTTCTCGAAATGCTCATGTGAAGTATCAGGCCTTTGTTGCTGCTCTGGATGCAGGCTTGGTTAAAATTGCAGAGTACTATGATTGAACTGCTGATTCCAATGCATACACTTTTGCTATGTGTGCGTAACAACATTTCATAATTTTTTCCTGATGCTAACACACATATCTTGCAGTTTTCGATCCCTCACAAAAGACCGAATACATTTGGAGATACTGGGGTGTAGATAAACTCAACAACATCCTCTTACGTGCTGAAGATATTGTATGTTTTATCATCTACGAACCAAAGAAACTCTAATTAATTGGCTGTCAGTACAAGGAACGTTACACAGAGATGTATATAGGTATCCCAGTGCCACCACCAAATTGGACAGGAAGCTTGACGACACGCAAAGTTGGGATCTTGCTTTGTGAACTATCAGACAATGAAGATGATGCAGACACACATATACAGAATGCTCACACTGACACAAATGACCCATGGCGTGAAGACTTCAAGGGCTACTTACATTCAAGGGATGAACTTGGGACCATGACAATTGTCGAATGGTGGGGGGTATGGATGTGTCTTGTGTACTATATGTGATATACTCATGCTGTCATCACAGTGGAATTCAACCAGGTACCCAGTCTGGGCCTCACTAGCTCGGGACTACCTTCCAGTCATGGCATCATCTGTCTCTAGTGAATGTGCATTTTCGTCAGCTGGGATAACTATCAGCAAACATCGTAGTTGGCTCAAACTTGACATTGTTGAGGCTTTACAGTTTCTCAAGTGCCTCCATTGCTGAGAACTGATCTACTGAGAAGAACCAAGCACAATATTGGAGTGTGTTAAGGGGAGTGGGGAGCCTGGGAGTTGGGATGACTTTGTTGGAGACCTTGAAGATGATGAGGAGGTTTTTGTTCAAAGTGTTGTGTAGGTACAACATCAGAGAAATTTGACACATTTTGCCCCCTAGAGCTGCGGCCTGAGCCTGAGCCCGCTACCTGGGCTCAGCTCGAGGTTTAGGAAAGCCCGAGCCCTACTAAGCTGAGCCCAAGCCAGGGTTTTGAGCCAAGCTGGGCCCTGCAAACCACTAACTATGGGTTACATAAGGTCTATTTGTATTTAATTACAGTTGATTAGGTCATAATGCATAATAAGGTCATAATGCATAAATCCAATAATGCATTGGGTTGTATTGGGATTGATGTTGGTATGCAGAGAAAATCAATGGATAATGCATAGGCTGAGGAGGGCAATATGCATTACTATGGGGAGAGAAATTAAGGTTTCAGAACTGGAATTACTGTGATAGGACAGATTGAGGCACAGCTTTCACCGGCTGCTTAGGTTTGAATTAAATAGGCTGTATTATTCATACAAATGCCAGTATGTAATGGCATTGCACTAAGGCAGGTCAGATGTACATGTCAGGGCATTGATCAAATTGGTAAAACAACTGGAACAATTGGTAATCAAGTAGGGCAAGTCCATCTGACAATCTCGAGTTGAATCATCTGCTGTGCAAATTTCATGCCCATTTGGGCCATGAAGGCTCTATTAACTCAAAACAAACTACTCTTGACACCTTTTTCAGGCACACTACAGTAAGAGCTCATACTACATAGATAATGGAATATACATTTATTATCAATGGTTTCCAATCTAGAGAAAAATATAGTAGACAACCTATTACCTTCTCAAAACTAAATCACTGTTGAAATTGTCTTTTTGCAAAAAATAATATTCTAATAAAATGACATTTACATTGAAGACTGGCCCTAGACAATGCCATAAACAATGTATATGTCACATACTGTCACACATGTGTGACACTTCTGGTGTTGCATAAATCTCATAATGCATTGGCTGAGGGTGGGGATGAGCATTATGCATTATGACATAATCGACTGTAGTCCTTATCCGTTTACAATGAGTACTGCCACCTCACTCAGAGAAACAGAAAGTTATATGGTCTAGGAACAGCACCACAAAAACTTAACACTTATGGGAATTTGTGTTGGGGGTTTGGGGTCCCAAATTGCCTGTCTAATATATGTAACAGATCCTTTGTTTTCCCACGGGATGAATGCTAGCACCAAAAACAGGCCATTCCAAACCAACCACTGAGTCGTGACCTAGACTGATCAAGAGCTACCGTTGATATTTTTCCGTCAAACCATGTCAAAAATTTGCTATAAGGGAAATTCTTTTATCGGTCACTACGATACACACCACACGAGAGAAGAAATGAACACGCAGTTTGCCTTCAAGGCTACTGTTGCCATAAGCCTCTTTGATAATAATTTCAAAGTCCATCAAGCATCCTTTCAACCATATCGCTCATGGAATGATGATAGCACAGCCGTTTTGTGGACTAATTATGGATTACAGCTGTTCCGGGTACGCAGTGCGGAGTTTGAAAATCAATAAAAAAATTCCACTTTGGTCCCAAAAATAAATTGCCATGTAACTCCATAATGAGGAGGAAGTAAGATATAATACTTTGTATTCACCATATATATATGTGGGGCAAGCTATTTCTAGACTCAGAATTTCTTATTTGTTCAAATCGCCGAATACAATATGAAATGTTTTGTGATCTCTAGGGCATGCACTATGTCTTCAACACCTCTGGCTATACCTCTCTTCTTTAAAATTTAAACCTCTGCTAAAGAATCAGCTCCTCCGCCACAATTACACACTTTTTCTGTTTGAAACTTGGGGAGAAAAATATTGTATATTATATATAAAAGTATAAACAAGAATGGATGCCCATACAGGACAGAATGTAGGGAAAGGCCAGACTTACACTAATGCAGCATATAAGTGTCGCCGTTCCCTACATTCTGTACTTTATAAGCATCCATTCTTATTTATACTTTTATACATAATATGTCATATTATTCTCCCTGGGTTTCAACCTAAACAAGTATTCAATTGTGGTGGAGGAGCTGATTCTTTGACAGAGGTCTAAATGTTAAATAACAGGAAATAAGAAATTCTGATTATAGGAATAGCTTGCCCCATATATATATATGTTTAATTCAAATTATTATATCTTACTTCCTCTCCGTTATGGAGTTACAAGGCAATTTTATTTTTGGGACCAAAGCAGAATTTTTTTATTGATTTTCAAACTCCACACTACGTATCCGGAACAGCTGTAATCATGGGCATTTTTAATGGTACGTGTGCATAGCTATTCATTTTGCCAAGCCAGTTTGTTGAAATAAGGAATGATGCCAGGTCATTATGATGGTATGGTATCGGAATACGCCTCTAAAAATCTAATGAAAGAAGTTGACAGGCGGATCACCGCTGTAATTGCCGAGGATCTAACCACGCTCTACGACATTATTCCCACTTGTCTTGTCCATACCATTCAGGAGTTTGATGCAACACTTCATCAAACTATGATCGAAAAAATGCATGCATTGGATTCAAAGTCATGGAATGAATGGACCAAGGATGACATCCCACACTTTTTGGAAATGGGGGGAATGAACGAGGATGATCCTTATCCCATTATGAGGCGTGCCTGTGCTGGATCAACTGCTTTAATTGCCGTCGTTTTCTTAACGAGATATCATACTGGTGAGCCTGATATGTGGGTTGCTTCCCTTGGGGACTCTGAAGGATGTGAGTCTTGTCTTCTTTCAATGGGGCAGTGTGTAACATCGTCCTTGGTAGTTCTAGGTCGCATCGTTGACAGTAGTTGGACTGCCACCCTTTAAATAACTTGAATTTGCACAACCCAGCTGAAGTTCAACGTCTTCAGGAAGAACATCCTGACGAGGATGATCTAATTATAGACTATCGGACCAAGGGTTCCCTTGGGGTCACACGAGGTAAGCACGCAACGGCAACATGCTACTTGTTGGGACTAGATGCATATGACATGTTTTTAGCGCTTGGGGATGCGATTCTCAAGGTCCCTATTGATCTCCCCAAGGTCTTCAGGATGATGTGGGGCTGTCCAGTTCATCCTGACAAGACCGATCGGTGGGGACAACAGAGGCATACGCCTCCTTATATCTCTTCGACGCCTTCTATCACGCATTTCTCTATCCAAAAAGGAGATATTCTTGTTTTTTCTTCGGATGGGTTACGATCCTCACTTACAGAGAAAGGAGTACCTGACCATGAGATAGGGAAGATGATCGTATCTATCACTGGCATGGATTTGCTGGATGCTGAAGCTTTGATATCTTATGAAAAGGCCATAGGCCATTCCTTTATACCTTCTGTAGACATTGATAATGTCGCGGATAGAGTGATTCGTAACGTATTGTTCGGTATGGATAATCATCGTATGGCCAGGGAAACTATGGCCAAGATGAACAGCCGTGGTCAGTATCTACGGGATGACATATCTCTTTTTGTTGTTCATCTCACATAATTTACTTTATAAGAAATAGTCAGTCTTTACTGTTGAAGTGGAACTTATAAAAACCTTCCATTTATGTAATAAATCTGTCCAGGACAATCAGTTAGTACACTCTTACCCCAAAGGCAGATGTGCTTTGTAAAAGCTTAAGGTAACCTCTAAATGACACCTATCGCAGAGGATGAGCTCGTAGCCAAACACGGTGCTTTGAGGGTGGATACGGTGATGGTCTCGCCTGAAGGGGAGGCAGGAGGAGGCGGGACAACTCCAGTAGTATATATGGGATTACCATCCCCCACCTTAGATGTTTACTAATAAAAGCAAAATTGCTACAAAAATCCATCTTTAAATAGTGACATATCCTCTGAGAGTATTATATTGTTAACCACCAATCATAAGAAACAATTCTTCATATTACATCCTAAATAATTCAGAGTCAATTAATAGAACCTATTGTATATAGTTTTCCAATTTATGTAAATACTTGCTAATACTTTTGTTGTTAATTTGTTTTTTAAAAACTAAACTGTAGTTATTTCCTAGTAAAATATATGAGATGTCATTGGAAACTTTTCATCCTATGGCCTTGTTTATTAAGTGAAATTACCTAGATATTCTGGGTATGTTGAATCAAGTAGAAATCTGTTCAGATTGACAGATCTATTCCGAAGTAATCCATATGTATTTAGAGGTGCCAATGATATACATATGCATAGAATGGACTATCTAAAAGTATCTATTTTTTAAAAGTATTAGTGTTTCAAACTACTAATTTTTTTCATTGTCTACTCGTTTCTGGAAAGATTCTTTAGTTTGTAATGTATGAGAGAGTTTAAAACTTTTTGAAAGTTTTAAAAACCAAATTATGTTTGGATCACATCCCAGATGTTTAAATGACCTTTAGAGTATATTAGAATTTGGTATACTTAATAGTTTTCAGATATCCTCCATAATATTTTTTTGACTTGCATGATTTCAAAAATGAGTAAACTGAACAGAAAGAAAATGGAAAAAGTTAGAGTGAGGATAAAGGTCCGGGTTTACTTGGATAAGCTGTGTGGAAGTCAATAACAATTTCCATAGCATGTCCAAGTTCCATGGCCAATATCCATGAAGTTTCCTCATTGGTACCTTCATAACCTGCCCATTTGACTAGATAGAGCAATTTACAAGTACATTGGTGATTATCGATTTTAGAATCCAAGATCTCGGAAACTTCAAATTCGGGTTCTCCATCAATGATGACCAGAGGAGGTGGAAGTTGAATATGTTCCAGGATATTGTTAGGAACACAAGGTTCTAACATGGAAATGTGGAAAATGAGGTGGACTGCTCACATACTATCAAGAAGTCAGAGAGTCCATGAAAGTGAACCAGCTTGTGCTATAATTTCAAAAGGGCCTAAGAATTTCTCAGCAAGGTTTTTAAGAAGGTCTGGTGGTTCGGAAGAATTGAGCTTTTACAAAAACCTGATCACTAATTTCAAAATTAGGAGGTGGGATCCTGTTTTTGTCCACAGAATGTTGATAATATTCCTGGGTGGAAGAAATAGGTTTCCGAAGTTCTTGATGTAACTCATTGAGATCAGTAATAAATTCTTGAGCATGGATAGAAGTCAAATCTCATTCAGAATATACTGTGAGATTCAGATTATAGCCTTTGTTGGTGAAAAAGGGAGAGAAGCCGGTAGTTGCATTTGGAGACTTAATGTAGGCAAATTCCATGATCGGAAGAAAGGATTTCCAGTTGTCCTGTTGATAGTTGCAATAGATGCAGAGATATTGTTCCAGTGTTTGATTAACATGTTCTGTTTGTCCATCACCTTCTGGATGATATCCCGAGGTGATGTGTAATTTCATGTTGAGGACTTTCCCGAGGGCCTGGAAGAAATGGGAGACAAACTTGGAGCCTCAATCAGAAGTTATGTGAGATGGAACAACATGTTTGGAAAATACATGAATCATGAAAAGTTCCACTAATTGTAAGGACATGATTGTATCGTGAGTGGGTATGAAAATGCCTTGTTTCAAGAATTGATCCACAACAACTAGAATGGATGTAAAGCCTTTGGAAGTCGGAAGTTGTTTGATAAAATCCATGGAAATTGAGTTCCAGGGTTTTTCTGGTATTGGAAGTTGCTTGAGAAGGCTGTATGGCTTATGTCTCTGGGTTTTAGAGTGTAAGCAGGTGGTGCATGACTTACAGAACTGGGTTACAAAATCTCAGAGGTTGGACCAAGTATATTCTCTTTGGATTAGACCAAGAGTATTGTTAATGCTTTAATGTCTGGAGATTGGATGATCGTGCTTGTACTGAAGTACATGGAGTTGGAGATTTTTGGAATCTGGAACGTAGATACGTCCATGGAGACGGATAAAATCTTGAGAGTCTTGTGACCATCGGGGTTGGTCAGGATTATCTGGAACTTCTAGGTGTGGCTTGAGAGCCGGGTCAGAAGTGAGTGTGGAAAGGATATCTTGATGTAATTGCTCAATGTCCATAATCATAACGCTACGCATAATTGGATAGTAGAGGGAAGTCGCTTGAATAGATGCGGAAAGTTGCTGTATTGTAAAAACCAGTTTCAAGTTATGTGGATTAACAATGGTGTAGTTACTTTCCCCCTCTTTAGGATAGTCATCTCCTTGTCGAGTCATGGCATCTGGTTTTCCACCAAGACGTCCAGGTCGGAAATGGATAATCATGTTGAAAGTGGAAAGGAATGCAGACCAGCGGGTCAAATTTTTATTGGTAGAAAAATATTCAAGATTTTTGTGATCAGTAACAACATCAATGGGAGTTGTGGAACCTTCGGGGTAATGATGCCAATGTTTGAAAGCTTCAAAGATTGCCAAAAGTTCCTTATCATGAACATTGTAGTTGAGTTTGGACACTTTCAGTGTCCAAGAAAGGAATGCGACCAGATGAATTTCACCATCAGAATCTTGGATGGAAAGAATTGTGGTAATTGCATAATTGGAAGCATCAGTTTCCACAATAATCGGAACATCAGGTTTCCAATGAGAAAGAATCGGCGCGGAAGTGAAAGCATTTTTCAAAGTCTGGAAAGCAGAGCAGCATTTGTCATCAAAAACCCATGGTTGAGATTTACGGGTAAGACAAGTGAGCGGTATTGTAATATCCTAGTAATTCCGAATGAAACAACGGTAGAAGTTTGTGAAACCTAAAAATGACTGAATGTCCTTGACTTTCCGTGGTTTGGGCCAATCATGGACAACTTGAACCTTGGTTTCATCCATACGGAGACCCTCGGGACCGATAATGAAACCTAAGTATTCAATAGAATCCATGTCACAGTAGCATTTTTTACCATTGGCGAAAAGACTGTGTTTTTGGAGTCTTCGGAAAACTTCATGGACTTGTTCATCGTGAAGAGCAGGTCCTCGGAAAATACCAAAATGTCGTCCAAATAGCCTATAACACATACATACGTCAAGCATTTTAAAAAATATATTGTTAACAAAATGTTGAAAAGCAGAAGGGCATTGGTGAACAGCATAACCAACCATTCAAAGGATCCATAGCCAGTCCGAATAGCAGTTTTCATCCATCACCCTCCGCAATTTGGACCAAATGATAGGCGTGTTTAAGGTCTATTTTGGTGTAGATCCGAGCTTTCTGTGGGGCATCAAGTAAGTCGGTAACAAGTGGGAGTGGGTACTTATCTTTCCATGTGATGGAATTTAATCCTCTTAAATTGACACAGTCAAAGGGAACCATCCTTCTTTCTGACGAAAAGGACGGGTGCTCCATATGGAGACTTTGAAGGATGGATAAAACCTATCGACAGATGTTCATCCAAGAACTCCCAAATAGATGAAAGTTCTGATTGGGATAATGGGTAAATAGGTTCTAACGGAGGATTTGAACCAGGCTCAATATCAATTTTTAAGTTGTAGGGCCTGTGTGGTGTGAGCCAGTCAGCTTTTTGCTTACTGAAAATATCTGTGAAATCATGATATTTTTTGGGAACTCCTTCCAGGTCGGCCTTTAGCTCAGATAATTCTGGAGTCACAAAATGTCCAGATGCTTCATCAACTTTTAAGCTGATTGAAAAACACTGATCCATCCAGTTTACTCACCCTAACAAATGCCAAAGCATTGATGAGAGAGATTTTTGGAGGTTTGGAGGTTTTGGTAGAAGCCGGAAGTGCCATCAAGGCCGAAGAGGCTCTGGCCAGAAAAGATGCTGCAGGAGGAACGGAAGTGTCAGGAATCCAGAAATTAATACTGCCCAATACCCAGTCAATCAATGGATTATCTCGGGTGAGCCAGTTGTATCCAAGAACTACTGAACAGCTAGAGTCCAACTGTTTTACGAAAAAAGTAACCATCTGGGATGTTCCACACAGGAACTGGATAGACATGTTGCAGGCTTGGGTAACTGCCGTATTGCTAGTGCCATCAAACAGATGCAAAGAAATTGCGGGAACAGAATGGAGTTTCAGATTATGTCTCGTGGCAAAGGTGGTATCTACAAAACAATGTGTGGAGCCAGAATCTATCAGTGCTCGGAACACTAAATTTCTAGGAAGGTCAGAGACGAGTTTTACAAATAATGAGTCAGGATTAGAGAGAGTGGACATGTTGAGATGGATAATCTCGGAAGCACGGAGAGAGTCAACACAACCCTCTCCTCTGTCCATGCAGATCCTGGAGGGTTGCTTACTCTTTTTTCCACTCCGTGGTGGGTTTTTCCTTGGACATTGTAGTTGTAGTGGAAGTTGCCATGCAGGCCTTGGAAGAGTTAGACTTAATGGTACAGTTGGAAACCTTGTGTCCGCCTTTCCCACAGAAAAGGCAGAGATTGTTATCCATGCATTGTTGTTTCTCCTTTGGGGTGAGTTTACTGTCGGTGCCCAACAAGTGGGAAATGTCGGGTTTGTCGGAAGTGACTGTTTTTCCTTGTTGGATTTCTTGTCTTTTTTCTGATCGGAATTTGATTTCCCAGTATTAGTGCCAGAGTTCCCAGTGTTATTTCCTGAGTTATTGCCGGAAGACTTGCTAGTCGATGCCTTGTTGTTCTGAGAACATTCTGTCAGATTCTCTGGGGAGACCTTGGCTTTTCATTCCCAATAATGGGCATCGGATGTCTGAGCTTTAATCCGCATGAGTTGGAGAGTTTTTGGCTTCCCATCTTTGCAGATCTCATCTTTAAGGCATGACAGAAGTCCCATATAGAAATGGTGCCTGAGGGCAGAATCGTCCCATCCACATGTGCGGCGAGGGTATTGAACTTGACAAAATAATCGGAGACTCGATGATTGTCCTTCATCTTGAGCGTCATTAATTCATTTTCCACTTCGCCAGATTGATCGTAAGGTCTGAAATTAGTTTCCAGTTCTTCCACAGATGTGTTCCAGTCATCGAGCCATACAGGTGTCTCATCAGATATTCCAGATAGTCTGGGTTTGAACCAATCCTGAGCAGTATCCTTGAGATAAGAGAGTGCAAAATTGACTTTTCGACGGTCAGACTTAAATGCAGCGGGTCAAGAAACTGAAATGGCATTGGAGAAGGAAATTCTTCAATTTTTTCGGATCCTTGCCAGTAAATGGTTTGGGTTCTTTAACTCTGGTGCGGGATGATTCTTTGCTTTCCTCAGCGTATTTCAAATAGTCAGTGAATTTTACAATGGAGTTGACAAACAACATTTCAGTCAGCTCATCGGAATATTTCTTTTTCGATGTCACTGGCAGTTCTTCTACTTCATTGTCAGAAGTGTTGGGAGTATTGGGATCCTTCACTACCTCAGTAACTTAGCTGATGCTGTCAGCTGATTTGGGGCTTCGGGTTGGGTGGTATCCAGTTGCAACAGGGATTGAAGTTGAGATGGTCCTTCGGCAGCTTTCCATTTGGGACTGATGATGAGTTAGTCACAGAGTTGAGATCTGATATACTGTACTGTTAAGTGCCATGTCAGGACTTATTCAAGAACTATCAGAAAGTCACTGGGAAGTCGGGAACTATTGGATAGGGTCAGGATGTTGGCTTCAGCTTATGTGCTGCACCTCTACACAAACACTCAGAAGTCCTTAATTTCAAAGGCGAGACTTATGATGGAAGATACAGATATTCAGAGTTCCAAAGAGTTCTGAATATCAAATGTACAGAAAGATGGAAGAGGGAATAAGAAACTAAGTCGATATCAGATCTAAAGTAAAGTACAAATTCATGGAAACTAATATAAGTCTTCTTGTTATTGTACTAAAAACTAAGACCACAATACGATGGAAATGGAAGTATTCTGAAAGAGGAATACAATAAGACAAATTGGGGAGACAATATTCTGAAATGGGAATATAATAAACAAACAAGTGAATACTTGTCAACAGACAAATTACCAAATGTGGAACAAGGGAAGAATGTGGAAGATACGGTAACTATGATGTTCCACAGTTAAAAGTCGGAAGTCAGAAGTCAGAAGTCGGATACTGAAACATCTGGGAACGGGTCGTAACATTATCCTATTCCATTATCTTTGCACATGCTCCCACAATTCCAGTATCCCTTTGGGTGCCTGTTGATATTCTCCAAGTATCTTTTGAGGTGATGCCATAAGTGTTTAATGGGGTTAAGTTCTGCAGACTATTCTGGCCATGACATAATCTTAACCCCATTGTCAGAAAACTATGTTTTGTCTTTCTTGCTGAAATATAATGTCCTCTGGAGATTTGTCATAATATTGAAGACTGACTTGAAGATCATCTTTTAGAATCTGAACAGACAGTTCAGGATCCATCCATCCATCAATATTGCATGCATATCTGACACTATCCCATCCTATACAGCCCCATATAATCAGAGAACCACTATCAAATTTGAGTGTCCCTTCCACCAGTGTATCATTTAATGCCTCTTCTGGCAATTTATATGCCCATTTTCGTTGATTTTGGTCTCATCTCATCAGACAACCATCTTACAATCCTCTACAGTCCAGTCTTGAGAGGACTAATTGCCCAATCTAGCCTTTCCCTCCTATGGCATTGGCTGAGAAGTGGCCATTTGTACTTTACATGATTGTCTTGCTTCAGCAGTTAAGTCCTTATTCCACTTGACAAGATGAGTCCATATTGATTAAAAAGAGCCTGAATTAATTCTCTGATTTAAGCTCAATAATTAAAGAATCAGGCACTGTAGGTGCTTGTAATATTAGTAATGGATGTTTCTGATGTGATTTAATTTCTTTTGATGCTCCACATATGTCTGAAGAGTATCCTTTTCTGATTTTTAATTGAGGTTTTGACTCGAGTGTTATACTCCAGTACACAGTAAATTGCATATGCGAGCAAGTGGAACATACTCACCTACTGCCAAGAATTGGCTAACCTAGTTTTAAGATTATCTAAAGACATTTAAGTATCTCAGCAGTTAAACGTTCACTGTATTAAACAATACCTAAAGATGTTTAAGTACTAAATACATAGATAAGTTTTGCTTCGTGATGAGGCAATAGACATACCACTTACTCTCAGTGGTTAAACATTCACTGAGAGATTCACTAGCTATACTATGTGTATATAATAGTACATTCGAGAGGAGATTGAACAATACAATGCATTGCATCTTTTCGAGACATTCTGTCTCACCTTCTTCATACAAGTGCTTACTTCTTTAATACTCATTATACCTAATACTCCTCCTCGAGTTTTGAAGAAGTAAGACCTAAATGTCCTGTGTGATGGTAATGAATTGGTGAAGAAAGAGATTTCATTAAAATATCTGCAATCGTTTGTTTGGTCGATCAATATATGAGTTGGATAGTGCTGTTTTCAATCAAATGATGAATGAAATGATATTTTACTTCAATATGTTTCATCCTTCACAAAGCACGTTGGTTTTGAGAGAATGCAATTGTACCTTGATTGTCTTCAAAAATTGGTTGTTCATATATTATATTGAGTTGTTCGAGGAAATGACATGTCCACATAATTTTGTGAGTCGCTTCCGAAAGTGCAATATATTCCGCTTCTGTGGATGAAAGGGTGACTGTTGATTGCTTCCTCGAAGACCAAGATACCACTCCCGAACCTAAAAAGATCACATATCCTCCTGTTGAACATCTATCCTCTTGATCTCCTGCGAAATCGGCATCTGAATATCCATGCAGACAAAGAGCTTGTCCTCCCAATTGAAGCTCAAAAAGTTGTGTATAAATATTGCAGGATACGTTTAGCCAAGTTCCAATGCATTCTCGCAGGATTTGATAAATATTGAGATAATTTGTTAACAGAATATGCAATATCTGGACGCGATACTCTAGCTGCAAACATCAAACTTCCAATGAGTTTGCAATAAGGCAATTCTGCAAATTCATTTTGTTCTTCTGTAGTATCTGGGTGAATAATAGAGGCAAAATTGATTCCAAGTGATATGGGAGTTTGGATTGGTTTGGAATTTTTTACATTGAACTTCTTCACTATATTTTCGATATATTCCTTCTGTGATATGAATGCTGATTTTGATTCAGCATCTCAACAGATACTCGTTCCCAACATCCAATGGGCCTTGCCTTCACTTGAAATTCCAAATCATTCACGGAATGCCTTTTTGAGGTCTAGAAGCCATTTTTCATCACCTATGGCAGTTGGTCATCCACCCAAAATGCAACTATGACCCAGCTTCCATCATCCCATATTTTGAAGAATGTAGCACTGTCAAAATCAGAACAGAACCAGGTGAGTTCTTGAACTATAAAATCATATAGCATTTTTCTCCACTCATTGCCTCCCTGTTTTGTTCCATATAGAGCCTTCAATAACAGTAATGCTAAATTCTCCTTTCCGGGTTCTTCAAACCCCTCCAGTTGTTGAACCCAAACCTTTTCTTTCATCGTCCCATGTAAGTACACCGATTTGACATCAAACTGACGTATAGCTGCATTTGTTATTGCTCCCAGCACCAGTAAAATTCAGAATGTTTCCCACCATGACTGGTGCGTACATTTCATTAAAATGTAATCCAGGAATTTGACTAAATCCTTTTACGACAATTCGTACTTTCCTTTTTATTAGTTCGTCACTCTTGTACAATCCACGACACACCGTTCCAGTTTTTAAAACATGTGTTCCTGGCAGCAGTTCTTCAGGTGCACTGAATATGTTATGTTCTACCACATTCTTCCACTCCACCTGTCTCACTTCTTCCCAAGCTAATTCTTCATCTCCCGGCATATTCAATGCCTCCTCTGTCATCGGATTGCCCAAAGTCAAGAAAACAACCGGTACGTTAGAACCTTCTAATTCTTTTTCTTTGACTGACAATGAACTTCGAATTCCTTCTCATACTTTACCAGATCTTGTTATTCCACAAGGATAGTCAGGTAAATTTGACACTAATTGAGACTCTTCCCTCATTGTAGTCTCCTCTTTTTCTTCAATAGATTGAGGATGAGGTGGGATATGGATCGTGAGTCTAGGTTGAGGCTCACTCTCGGAATGGATAGGAGGTACACTATTTATATCCCTAAACTGACCTTTGTCTCCATAAGGCACTGGTGATGGCAAATTCATCGCATCTTCATGGAATATTGCATCTTGTACTTTTTCAATCCTTCTCATTCCAGGGAACTACACTAAGTATCCAGATGAATACAGTTCATACCCAACCATATAACCCATCTTTGAACATGAGTTCCCACTTCTGACATCTTTGCTTAGGAACTGCCATGCTAACTGGACTTCCAAATATCTGCAAATGTGATAAATCCAGCTTTTCTCCAGTTATTCGTCCAAGAGGCATATGTCCATTGTTTGCATGCAATGGACTCCAATTCCTCAAATATGGCATTGTTTTTACTGGGATCAACCACAAGAATTTGGGGAGTTTTGATGCATATAGTAAGTTTTGTGCACCTTCCACTATTTTCGTCACATATAACATTGTTCTTGCCCTTTCTGTAATGGTGCATATACCTCTTTCTGCAACACCATTTTGCTGCGGCATATATGGCACTGAAGTAAATAAAGCTATACCTTTCAATAACAGATAGCTTCTAAATTCCAAATTTATTAGCTCAGTTCCATTATCCATCATAACTCCCTGGACCCTCATATTGAATAACATCTCCAGTTGAGTTATATATTCCTTTATTTTGCACACTGCTTCGAGCTTGCTTGCTAATATTTCAACCCATACAGCACAGGAGAAGTCATCAATAACAATAATAACATGCTTTTTGTTGAAACTTATCGTTTCCATAGGTCCAGCAAGATCCATATGGAGTAATTCTCCCAACTTTGTCGCTCTGGTACATCCAGTTTTGAATGGGTTTCTGTGCTGTTTACCCTCAATACATGCAATGCAGTCAGCTTCGAAACCTTCAATTTCTTCGATTTCCATCCCAGTTGGAAAATGTCACACAACATTCCTAATAGCATTCATACCCAAATGCCCCAAACACTGATGCCGTCACATAATATGTATCCCATGTCAAACTTGTGGGAAATATCATTGGTACATCTTCCAGCCTATTTTGTAATTCATTGTCTGATAAATTCGTATATTCGCATACTGGTGGTGACACGGGGATTGTATCCAGCTGGAAAGGGTATACTGTACATTACCCCTCTCATTTGGCCTCAATGAGTGTGTGGCCTGACTAATTGACAATTGTATGTAGAACCAGTTTTGCTCAACATAAGGTGATATCCATCCTTGAAAAACTGCATGGGATTAAGGAGTCACACCTTAACTTCTGGAGTCCATTCGACATTGGGAATTTCGCCTATAAACTCTGGTCCGTGTTTCATAACCTTGAAATGCAATGTTCCAATACCTCTGGCATGAATATAAGTGTCATTTGCTGTTTGGATTTTCTTTGGATTTGTATATGCCATAAAATCGTGTAAGTCACACATACTCGGCACATAATGTCCTGATGCTGCAGAATCCAGGAAGTATTTATGTGGCACACTCTCCTTGCTCAGGAAGAATGTGGATTCGATGGTGGTAAACATTCCCCTACTTGTGACTGAGGGAGATGGTGTATTTCCAGATGAGTCGTTACTTCTATTTTGATTCTTCCAATTTTCAGATTGCTGAGTATATCTCTGCTTTCTCTTAGGACAATCACTTGCCCAATGTGACAAATCCCTGCATTTGAAACAACCAGATTGTGGATTACTCCTCCTGATCTGTGTTCCTCATGGAATGGCAGCACAACCATGACCCCTATTTCGATACGCTCCTCTTTGCATACTGATACCCCTCTGAGGACGAAATGTGGAACCTTCAATACCCCTCTGGGCACAAAATGTGGAACCTTCACCATAGCCTGGACGTATTTCTTTTTGAATCTCACCTTGATGCAGTTTATTGACTACTTCTTCAACAGTATCAATGTCATAATCGATTGTCGTTGACATTATATCGAAATCCTCGTGCAGCATACTCATGAATAGGCTGGGGTAGTCAGCATTCATGATGGCATGACCAGCCTCCAATAGTTTAAGCCTTAAAGAATCCATCTGAGATTTGTATTTGATAATTCCTGTCCCATTGTAATGCATACGAACTAGTTGAGAAAGTAGCATCACACGACTATTGGCCAATCACATTCCATAAGTCATCTTCAAAGTTTCCCATGCCCTGACTGGATTACTATCCACCATTATAGCCACCCTGGGCTCGTCTTCAACGCGCAGCATTATTTCGCTGTAGGCCCTCTTCTTTCGAAGCTCCCAGGCCTCTTTGATCTCTAGCTCCTCCTTCGTAGGAACTTTTGACTCTATATTTATTGGTCCGTAATCCATTCCTCATCTTCTTCAGTCCGGTTGCTGGCACGCCGATTTGATACCGAACGAACCGTCCGACACCATTTGTAAATTACGCATTACTGATGGCCGATTTTCGTTTCTGTATTCTATTTGCAGTTTTTCGCTGAAAATTTGGGCAAACATCCCTTAGTTATGGCGGTACAACCTCCTCGAAACTCTTAGCGGTCCCCGATTGCCCTACGTCTACAAAAGACGTTGTGGGAGAATGAAAGGTATTGGCGGATCAACCATTGGGTCAGTCAAGTCATAATAGAAATAGGACATGGTCCGCCGTTTAGTATTTGACCCGGTGAATATCGGTTTTTCGGCGAATTATGGTTACATTGTCGCGCTGAATTATAGATCTTACATTCTATCCGAAATAACGGAATTTTTTCTCGTTTATGAATGTCGTAACAGCGATAATATCAATTTGAGGCAATACGATCCGACTTTGAACAAGATTGAGGTAGTTCCGACGTCACGACCACTGCCTTTTCTGACATCCAGCATGGTGCAGTACGCGAGATTGCTGGATGGCCGATTAGGTTACGCTTTGATTAAATAGTGCCATTGTCCAGCTACCTTGGTATGTGCTCGGCAGTCAGATGCCCTTTGTTCTATACTTTATGTGGACTGTACTATCTGACAAGATTATTGCCACCACACTCATTTCGCAACTAATTTCAAAGGCGCTGGCTACTTCCTTAGTCCCTACACGATCTTTCCGACATCACCCGCAAGAAGCACTGCGGTAGACATCAGTAACGTATAAAGTCGTGCAGACTATCTTCCAGACGTTGATCACCCAACCTGTTCCCTCATAAACGTTGCCTCTCCCTCCCCCTCATTACGCTGCTATGAGTGTAAAGCCATCCATATTTTCACCTGCCTTGTATTGATCAGAATATTCTGCAGAGTTGTTACGCCCAATCCACAATTGATAGCACGGTGACCCAAGCAGTCCAAGTTGTTACAAGCCCCAAGTCGTGCAATTGTTTGACTTGCGATTGCAATGAAACGAAAAGGTTAGTTTCGTCAATGCGTCCCCGTCCGCTCCGCAGGAAATGATTGTTCCAAATTCACTAGCGCTGTTGGGGATAATGCCAATGTCTCGTCCCCTGATCCTCTTGTAAGTGCGCAGTATGTAACAAGGAATATTAGACTTCTAATTAACGGGACGGGCCGCTAGGTTGTTTCTCCGGCTGTCGGTGGTGTAACTGTGGAAAGCACTTGCGAATGTGCACTTCCCTGCCCGTGTGCTGCATATCTCCGTAACACGTGCCAACCCGGGAAAACATGTGGCGTGTCTTAGTAAACATCATGTATTAACCCCTGACTGCTAGCAAATGTTAATCTCATTGTCCGGTTCCTTCCTGTCAGTGCGCCGAACGTGTCGAGGAAGTTATACTTATAATTAACTGCACGCTAGGTTGTTTCTCCGGATGTCGGTGATGTATCCATGTACCGCCCTTGCGAGTGTGGTAAAACGTTTTTACCAAACATGCCAACTGGAGTCAACATGCGGGGTTTCCTAGTAGTCATCGTTGATAGAGACATGATCGCTGAGAAATAGTAAATCCCTCCGATTAAGTGTAATGAAGGCTTGTATAGTGTTTTGACCCCTGGGTTTGACTGTCAATGTCTAGTGATTGCCACTTGATAGCTGCTTGCCTGTTAAGACGTTGGTATTGAAGTTAAGATAATGGATATGACCCATGGCGAGCGGTGACTGAATTCTGTAAATGAAGGATTTCGAGAACTAAATATATGTACCTTTAATTTGTATAATCTAATTACAGCTTTCCTTTGAAAACGGATATTTGACAGTATTTAATTTGGTTTATGCCTCTCCTTGCCAGAGGGGAAGCCGCGGTAGAGTCTCCCAAGGTGTGTACATATCTATACGATTCCTGTAAGGCACACACCGTAAAGTCCGGTATTCGATGAATAGGTGTTTAGATATAGACAAATCTTTTTATCTACTCAGAAGTCACGGGTGACCGTGTTACAATTCAAGTTGACTTCCTATTTTTATACTGGCTCAATATTTGTCCCTCATTACATATAGCGATACGCTGAGAGTCGTGAGAGCAATGAACCAGTGATTTATGTACTACAAAATACAGAATTGATCAGACGGTGTACCAAATACAGCGACCTATCACCCGGGGGTACGGACAAGTTAGCTTGGAATTCACAAAGATCCAAGAAAAGAAGACTTACAAAAGATCGAACCACGACATGAGTAACGACCAACAAGGGGGAGAAACACATGCGAGGATGCCTAGATGTTCCTCATCTGTGACAACATATCAATATGATAACAAGGGTATGTGGGGGACCAAGTAGGATCGAATCGGTTGGGTGTGCATGCCTAAAAGGTAAGTACTTAGCAACGCCACAAGTCGAAGACCACAATATACTGTTTACACCTTTACAAACATATTTGGATCATTTTTTCCCAAAGACGCAGAGCTCCCATTGCACCTTGCAGAACGTTACACAACGCGGGAGATATTTGCATGAAAAATCTGGATTTTTGAGGGTTCATCGGCAGTCGCCATAGACACAAGTTCCTCATCCGATGGGACCAAGGCGGCGGAACGCCAACACTTCTTCTGATTTAGAAGACGACGCTTCCGGTCTGGCTCACAAAAAATCGGAATTCGCATGGTAGGCGACAGGCGCCGGACAAG
>WHVD01000335.1:0-39450 GCA_015178975.1 Hysterangium stoloniferum | reverse complement strand
TCCTCTGAGTAATCTAGCCCCAAGAGGGTTATTAGTACTGTTTCCTGTAATCTTCTCGTATTTTTCCATGACTTCTAACACTCCCTAGGAATATCTCCAGGGTAGAGTAGGTAGTTAGTGACCGTTGGGGTGAGCTGTCATTCTATTTTTAGCCACCCCCTAGTTTCGGATCGCCTAGCAGAGGCTGCCCCCTTATCCTTTTCTCTTTGGATATCCCTCTGCTAGGTGAGTAGTTTAGTCTCCTGTATATATTAGGTACTTAATATACTTTGGATATCCCTCTGCTAGCCTAGTGTGAGTACCACAGGTCCTGTTAGAGGTAGCCCTTACAGCAGAAAAGGATTCACCCCCTGGACCGGCCGGTTTGCACAACATAGGGAGACACGGGTTACCCCAGAGCGATTCTGAGTCCTCAAGAGACACCCATACCCCTATAAGCAGCCACCCTTCCATCTACATGACCAATTCCGAAGATCTCGAGCCTTTAGGAGAGGTCCCCCCCTCTGATACTGAGAATACGCTTGCGCGGCTTGCTGCTCTTGAACACGAGATCGCGGAGCTCCGAAACTCAGGAACTCAGACGAACACCCTCCTAGCTACCATTCTCTCACGCCTCGAGTCCCCGCGCGATCCCGCCATCCCGCCGCACGTCGCCCCGCCCGATCTGCCGACTGGCAACCAGAATGTCGCGCCGCCGCCTCAAAACGCGTCGCTGAGCGACGTCGTGATGGCCCCCACCTCCCTCACACCCCTACGACCCTCGGTCACCGCACGCGCTCGCTGCCCAGCCGCGGCGACGAAGGCGTTGTGCCCTACCCCTACCCCTACCCACCATTTTCGCACGCGCACTCTCAAAACGCGGCGCCTGTCCACGCTGCGCGAGAAACCTCTTGGCGCGAACCCCAGGAGGCGTGTCCCGTCATCCCCGCCCTTTTCACACCCCACACGCCGCTCGTGGCCGCGACGACGGCCCCCCACCCGATCTCGGCGCGCCGGCGCCTATTGGCCCGTACGCTCGCGTTCGCCGCCGCCGCCCGAACGACTTCGACGGGGACCGCTCTTCTGGGGAGGGCCTTCCTCACTAGCTGCACCTTGTACTTCTCCCTCTGTGCAGCTCAATTCCCAAACGAGCAGGCCCGTATACATTGGGCCCTGTCCTACATGAAGACTGGCCGAGCTGCCACCTTTGCCCAGCGTGTCGTTAGTGCCCAAGCTTCAGGAGCCCTCCCCATTTAGTTCATGGGCAGATTTTGAACAGGAGTTCCGACTGCGCTTCTGCCCTCGGGATGAGGAGATGGCTGCCCTCACCAAGTTAGAAGGAACTGGCTATTTTCAGGGCCGTCGTCCTGTTGAGGATTACATTGACCAGTTCGAAGAGCTGATTACTGAAGCCAGATATACAGAAGGCCGAGCCATTGTGATGAAATTCAGACGAGGCTTAGACAAACATCTACAGGACCGCATTGCTGAGCTAGGCTCAGACCGCCCCTCCAATGAAGACCCTTTGGCCTGGTATGAGGCTGCACGCCGCTTTGATGCTAATCGGGCAGCCAACCAAGCATTCAACACTTCAGGGCGCTCTTCTGTGCCATCAGGTCCTCCCCTGCATCGTCCTATCCCTGCCCTGAGTAGGCCTGCACCAGTCCCTGTCTATGCACCTCCTCCAGGGCTCCCCCTCATTCCTTCCCTGTGAAGAGCCATGCCAACCTCCCTGTACCTATGGAGGTAGACACTCTTAGACGCAATCGTGGTGTGCCAGGTGCTTGTTTTCGTTGTGGCAGTCTGGAGCATCTAGTCAAAGATTGCCCACGTGCCTTTGATGTTCGGGTCATCCCAGTTGAGGAACAGGTATCCATGCTAGAGCAGTTGTTAGCTGCGGCTGATGTGCGTGCTGCAGGAATGGCACAAAATCTGGATGGGCAAGGTATAATAGGTAAAGAAGAGGTAGAAGAGGATTTTGGCTCTTGCAGTGGATGAGAAGTGCGCCTCCACTGCCTGTACATAACCATTTTGAATGTTTGGCTGTAGAAAATGATACTCCCTTATCACAGCCTCCCTTCTCAATAGTTCCAGCCGTACTGAACCCTAAACCCCCTAACTCCCAACCCAAGAAACTCAGAGTCAGAAAGCCCCGTTGGGAGCAAAGATTACCAACCCCATTTGTCATTGCAGCCACCTTAAATCCAAATTCCCTGTCTCTCAAGGTGGAAATCCAAACCACAGATACCGCTGAAGTTTTTGGAGTATCTGCCCTCCTAGACTCTGGAGCAACAGGATCATTCATTGATTCTGAGTTTGTGAAGCAGAACCGACTCACCACTCGGAAGCTTCTCCATCCTATTCCAGTACACAATGTAGATGGAACCCTGAATGAGTCAGGATCCATCACTGAGGTGGTTGACTTGATTTTACGCTACAAGGATCACAGTGAGCGTACCCCAATGGCAGTGACTAGTCTGGGTCGCCAAAAGTTGATCCTGGGATACACCTGGCTCAAGGAACACAACCCAGAGATTGACTGGCCGACCAAACAGGTCAAGCTTAGCCGCTGCCAGCAAAGTGCCACACCTGCCGACAGGAAGTGAAGAAGGAGACACAGGAACATAAAAGAGAGGCTCATAGAGCCAGACTCTGTCGACAAGGACCTTGTCCACTCCTTGTAGATGAGTTGGAAGACCTAGAGAACCTTGAGAGTCCAGAAGGGTCTGAGGAGCATCACCTTGCAACCCAGGACTCTCAACTAACCACACCCCTGTATGAATCGGAGATCGAATCTTGTCCATTATCCCCCCCTCAGTAGAAATGATTGCAGCTAGCTCCACCACTTCACAGCGTCTGGCAGAAGCTGCCCACCGCAATTTCAGCACAGAGGCCAAGGTCCCAGAGTATCTACAGGAATTCCATGATGTCTTCTCAAAGAAGTCCTTTGACACTCTTCCAGAACGCAAGATTTGGGACCATGCCATAGAGCTGGAGCCTGGTGCTAAAGCCACCAACTGTAAGGTCTACCCCTTGTCCCCATCTGAACAAGTGCAGCTGGATGAGTTCCTTAAGGAGCATCTAGAAACTGGGCGTATCCGCCCCTCCAAATCCCCAATGGCCTCTCCAGTGTTTTTCATCAAGAAGAAAGATGGATCTCTGCGGTTAGTCCAAGACTATCGGGAGTTGAATACCATCACAGTGAAAAACCGTTATCCCATTCCATTGATTTCAGAACTTGTGAATCAGCTTAGGGGAGCTCGATACTTTACAAAGCTGGATGTGCGATGGGGATACAATAACATTCGCATCAAAGAGGGTGATGAATGGAAGGCAGCCTTTCGCACCAATAGGGGACTGTTTGAACCACTGGTGATGTTCTTTGGACTCACCAATAGCCCAGCCACTTTCCAGACCATGATGAATGATATCTTTGTAGACCTGATCCGAGAAGGAGTGGTATGTGTATACCTGGATGACATCCTGATCTATACCAAGACTCTAGAAGAACATCGCCGAGTTCTGCGATTAGTCTTGGAACGACTCCAACATCATAAACTTTACTTACGTCCAGAGAAGTGTGAGTTTGAGAAGACCAAGATTGAATATTTGGGGCTCATTATCTCCCATGGTTGTACGGAGATGGACCCAGTGAAGATAGCAGGTGTAGCAGAGTGGCCCATTCCCAAAAATAAAAAGGAAGTACAGGCATTTTTGGGTTTTGCAAATTTCTACCGTCGATTCATCCAAGACTTTTCCAAGATTGCACGTCCATTGTTTGATCTTACAGGGAATGATGTTGCCTGGAACTGGTCCACAGAGGCCCAAGAAGCATTTAATGGGATTAAGGCTCGGGTGACCTCTGCTCCAGTCCTCACACTCCCAAATGACAATCAACCATTTCGAATTGAGGCAGATAGTTCAGACTTTGCCACAGGAGCAGTCTTGTCCCAGCAATCAGACTCTGATGGGAAGTGGCACCCAGTTGCCTTCTACTCCAAAAGTCTGAATGCTGTGGAACGGAACTATGAGATTTATGACAAAGAACTCCTTTCCATAATCCGGGCCTTAGAAGAATGGCGCCATTTCTTGGAAGGTGCTCAGCACAAGGTAGAGATCTGGACTGATCATCAGAATCTTCAGTACTTCAGGTCAGCCCGAAAACTCAACCGTAGACAGGCTAGATGGTCATTATTCCTCTCTCGCTTTGAATATGATTTATTCCACAAGCCAGGAAAATCAATGGGGAAGCCAGATGCTCTGTCACGGAGACCAGATCATGGTACAGGATCAGAAGACAATGCTGATGTAATACTATTGCGCCCTGACCTGTTTCGAATCAGAGCCCTGGAGGGTCTGACACTGGTGGGGGAAGAGCAGGATGTCCTGCGCAAGATCCGTAGAGCAGGGCAAATGGGATTGCGAGAAGACACAGTTGCAAAGGCAGCACGAGAGCTTCAACAAGGCAACTCCCGACAAGTCCTGACTTCAGAGTGGTCAGAGCTACAAGGCATCCTTTACTTTCGTGGCAAGATCTATGTGCCAAATGACCCAGAGCTCCGAAGAGTCATAGTATCACAGCATCATGATACTCGCATTGGTGGTCATCATGGCCGATGGAAAACCTTAGAATTGGTGGCACGCAATTACTGGTGGCCACAAATGTCACGGTACATTGGACGTTATGTTGCCACTTGTGACCCTTGTTTGAGGACCAAGATTCAACGTAGGAAACCTATGGGTGAGTTGGAACCTCTCCCTATCCCAGAAAACAGATGGGACACTATAAGTGTGGATTTCATTGTAGAACTTCCTGAGGCCCATGGTTTTGACTCTATCATGGTAGTGGTGGACTCCATAACCAAACGAGCTCATTTCATTCCAACTAACACCACAATCACAGCCTTAGGTGCAGCACGACTATTTCTGACTCATGTGTGGAAACTGCATGGATTACCTAGACAGGTGGTATCTGATCGTGGCCCTCAATTTGTGGCAGAATTCACTAAAGAATTGTCTCGTTTACTGGGAATCAAATTATCCCCCACTACAGCCTATCATCCCCAGGCTGATGGCCAAACAGAACGAGTCAACCAAGAACTGGAACAGTACTTGCGGGTGTGGATCAATGAACGACAAGATGATTGGGATGAGCTTCTCCCATTGGCTGAGTTTAGTCACAACAATGTACCCCATTCTAGCACCCAACAGACACCATTTATGCTAGATACAGGCTGCCACCCTCATATGGGATTTGAACCACACCAGCCTTTATCCCATTTAGAATCAGTCAATGAGTTCAAAGATCGAATGGCCCATGCACTGGAAGAGGCAAAGGCAGCACTCATTAAAGCCAAGGAGGATATGGCACGGTATTACAATCGGCGGCGAATACCTGCTCCTGACTACAAGGTAGGAGACAAGGTGTACCTAGATGCTAGTGATATTAGAACCACTAGGCCATCAGTCAAACTCTCTCACCGCAATTTGGGGCCTTTTACCATACAAGCCAAAGTGGGTCGCAATGCTTATCGTTTAAGACTCCCCAATTCCTTGCAACGTCTTCACCCAGTGTTTAATGTGGTCAAACTGACTCCAGCACTGGATGACCCTTTCCCAGGACGCCATCCTCCACCTGCACCAGAGCCAATATTGGTGGAAGGTGAAGAGGAGTATCATGTTGAGAAGATCCTCAATAGCAGGAGATTTCGGAATCAGCTCCAATTCTTGATCAAGTGGGAAGGTTATGGATATGAGCATAATGAATGGGTCTCAGAGAATGATGTCAAGGCTCCAGACTTAGTTGCAGAATTCTATCAGGAACATCCAGGAGCCCCTAGACGGATTAGAGCGGTACAGTTTTATGCCCTGCCATTTCAATAAGCCCTTCACTGAACTCAATGTTGTCACGAGCATAATAGAAACGGAAATTAAAAGATCCCAAATCCAGCCTGACTCTCAGCTAAATTAAAAGTCCGAACTCACATATATATTTGGGCACTAAGATAATATCAACATAGCCCCCTAGTTCGTTGACCAAACATCCTAATCAACTGCATCATGTTTGCTACAGCATCTTCTTCTAAATTAACCCTCTCTAACTCAACTCCTCTCACTACCATTGAACTCGAACTTGTGAAGTCTCAATTCTCTTTATCCAGAGAGAGTATTCCCCAATCCCATCCACCTTACTCATATTCCTCCAAGGAATACCGTCGCATCCTTCATCGACGAGGCATCCGACCCCCATATGCTCCTGATGACCCTGTCTACATCCGTGTTAACAAAGATTCCCATAAGGTGTACCAATATCGATTCGATCGAGCATTCCCACGATCTCGTCCCTCACCAACAGAGGAAGTGTACTACGAGGCCATGTTCACTCCTGTTGGAGATCACGAAGGACCCTCGTTGTTCCGCATCCCAGTGCCAGTAGGAAGTGAGGTCAAATGCCAGCGTGGGCGTTATCGTTTCGCATTTCTAGTGTGGTTGAGAACGGTGTTCTTCCCTTGCTTTTAATGGTAGTCCTTAGGGGTAGGAACAGTGCATGTCCTATCTCGGTCTGGGGAGTAGAAGAAATGGTGTTTGGATGGTTGATATGGCATATGACATAGGAGGGATTGTCGACATGTGATTTGTAGGGTAGTTCCAATGTGCCTCCTTTTCTTGTTCTTGAGCGTTCCGAGGCGTCACGCCTTAGAAGAGGGGGTGATGTAAGGGGACGTTCAATTTGTGCCTTCAATATGGTTGATATATATATTGCTAAAACCCCAATAAGTTCCTCTGAGTAATCTAGCCCCAAGAGGGTTATTAGTACTGTTTCCTGTAATCTTCTCGTATTTTTCCATGACTTCTAACACTCCCTAGGAATATCTCCAGGGTAGAGTAGGTAGTTAGTGACCGTTGGGGTGAGCTGTCATTCTATTTTTAGCCACCCCCTAGTTTCGGATCGCCTAGCAGAGGCTGCCCCCTTATCCTTTTCTCTTTGGATATCCCTCTGCTAGGTGAGTAGTTTAGTCTCCTGTATATATTAGGTACTTAATATACTTTGGATATCCCTCTGCTAGCCTAGTGTGAGTACCACAGGTCCTGTTAGAGGTAGCCCTTACAGTAAATCTGCCAATGGTATCATCTTCCAGCAAGACAATGACCCCAAGCATATCTGCAAGAAGGCCCAGAATTGGTTCCAAGAAAATGGTTTCAGGGTTCTCTCATGGCCAGCACAGTCCTTTGACTTGAATCCCATTGAACACCTATGGAATCACCTGAAGAGGAGGTTGGCAGGGTATGAGAATGTACCCTAGGGGATGGAAGAGTTGTGGGAGAGGGTGGTGGATGAATGGTACAATATTGATGAAAAGGTGTGTCAGGATTTGATTGAAAGTATGCCTAGGAGGGCTTCAGATGTATTAAAGGCAAAGGGTGGCTACACTAAGTACTAAATACTATTCCTGCCTAAATGTGTCAGTTACAAAATGTATCCAATGAATGCTCTCTATTGAAATATTCATAGTGTTTCCATATCTGGATATTACATAATATAGTTCTACCATATAAATATATACATGATAGGTCATGTTCACAAATATTCTGGTGATTTCTACTAATTTATCTACTGGGATATACAGTGACTTACAAAACGTATCCAATGTTTTGTAGTTTCAGTTTATATATGCTATATCCCAGTAGATAAAATAGTAGAAATCACCAAACTATTTGTGAACATGACCAATCATGTATATATTTATATGGTAGAACTATATTATGTAATATCCATATATGGAAACACTATGAATATTTCAATGGAGAGGGTTCATTGGATACGTTTTGTAACTGACACATTTAGACAGGAAATTACTAGTATTCAGTACTTAGTGTAGCCACCCTTTGCCTTTAATACATCTGAAACCCTCCTAGGCATACTTTCAATCAAATCCTGACACACCTTTGCATCAATCCTGTACCATTCATCCACCACCCTCTCCCACAACTCTTCCATCCCCTGGGGTGCATTCTCATACCCTGCCAACCTCCTTTTCAAGTGATTCCATAGGTGTTCAATGGGATTCAAGTCAGGAGACTGTGCTCCATGAGAGAACCCTGAAACCATTTTCTTGGAACCAATTCTGGGCCTTCTTGCAGGTATGCTTGGGGTCATTGTCCTGCTGGAAGATGATACCATTGGCAGATTTACCATAGTCCTTAAGACTGGCTTGCAGGTCATCCTCCAGAATCTGGATGTAGAGATCCCCATCCATCCTTCCATCAATCTTGCATGCATACCCAACCCCCTCCCACAGCATGCACCCCCAAACCATTAAAGATCCACCCCCAAACTTCAGGGTTCCCTCAACCAGTCTGTCACTCAAGCCCTCCCCTGCCTTTTTCCACACCCACTTCCTGCCATCTGACCCCAGCCTATTAATTTTGGTCTCATCAGACCACACCACCTTCTTCCAATCCTCCACAGTCCAATCCTGATGTGCCAAAGCAAAATCCATCCTCTCCTTCCTATGCCTCTTAGAAAGAAGAGGCCTTTTCTTCTTTACCACAGGCTTCATCCCAGCTGCCTTGAGTCCACGACGCACTGTTTGAGGATTGAGTGACTGGTTGGTGATAGTGCAAAGTGCCTTTGTTGCATCTACAGCTGTATCAGCCTTTCCAGAGCTGATAAGGCGTTGTGCAAAACGGATGTTGGCTGTGGAGAGTTTGGAAGGACGACCACCAGAGGACTTAGAAAGGTGGGAACGGTGTTTAGAATGAAGTCTAGAGATAGTAGCATAACTATAGCCAGTAGAAACTGATATATGTCTGGCAGAATGGCCAGCATCAAGTAGAGAAAGAATCTCATACTGGGCAGCAGTGGAAAGGGGATGCATAGTTAGAATTGAGGGAATCTTAGCTGAGAAAGCCCTTCTACTTATACTGTTGTATAGAATGATCACATGACATGTTGAAAAACATAAACAAATGCAAACAATCAACATAGGCACATAGTTTTCATGCCAGAACCTGTCAGTTACAAAACGTATCCAATGAACCCTCTCCATTAAAATATTCATAGTGTTTCCATATATGGATATTACATAATATAGTTCTACCATATAAATATATACATGATTGGTCATGTTCACAAATAGTTTGGTGATTTCTACTATTTTATCTACTGGGATATAGCATATATAAGCTGAAACTACAAAACATTGGATACGTTTTGTAAGTCACTGTAGCATATATAAGCTGAAACTACAAAACATTGGATACATTTTGTAAGTCACTGTATCTCTCTTATCTATCTCGACTCATGACCTCTTGACCCATGACCTCCGACCTATGACCCCTCGACCCACAAACCCTGCCCAGACTCCCCGGGATTCCCATCCGCCTGTCTGAAATTGGACAACATGATCTTGCGAGGGCGCAGCCTATAAGCTGAAGCCAAGTCCTACTGGATATTCCACGGGTTTCTCTGGAAACCCGTCATGTACGTACCCTAACAGACTGATTGGAAGGACTTGGCTTCAGCTTATGTGCTGCACCCTCGCAAGTTACCATTGGGTGTCCTTAAATTTTGGGTGGGTGAAAACTAGTCCCGTCGAATTCCTCACAGTGAGTTACTGATTGGAAACCGAAGGATAAGTCGAGTGTCGGGCTGAGGGGTCAGAGACCGAGGGTGGGTGAGTGCACGCAGAGGCAGGGAGTGGGATACTTAGAGTGAGGCTTATGAGAGATGTATGTGGGTGTTCTGAGTTGATATTCTGATTGCCTAGTAGCTACATTACAGCGGGTCTATATACGAGTTATTGGCATCTAGAAACTACTAACTAAGGGAAGAGTGGAAAATAATATTGACAAATAAGCTTGACTAGAAACCAGTAGGTTATGATAATATTGGAAGCTGTGATTAGCTGAGAGTGGGATTACGAGAAAAGGAAATAGTCCAAGGGTTACAAGTATATACGGGCATATGTGAAACATAAAGTAGAATGGATCATCATAATTAAAAGGGGACGTATCAAAGCATAACCAGATAGTATGAGTATAACTTGACAGGGGCGTAAACGGGGTTTGATTGCCATGAAGGCATACATCAGTGTCGGGTGACTGACAGTTTCCGATATGATGACTTGATCAATAACTAGAAATGTCAGTTGATGGTAATATCCTCGGGGACCATCAGGTTGCGACATGGTTGCGACATGGTCGTAACAACATGGAAAGAGCTTTATACTACATCGAGATGGGTGATTGGAAGGCCAATCAGAGAAGCAAAGTATAGGACAGATCAAAGGGAAGTGATGACGAGGTGAGGAGTGATAGAAACTAATGTATGGTACTAAACAACAACATTAGGTGGCAATAAGGAGTATATGTGGAGATGGGAATGGAGGAGTGGATGGAGTGGAGATGGAACTGGATGCTAGTTCATTATAAACAAGTATCAGGAGTGCTGTGAGGTAATGACATGGGCAGAGGGTTCACTAATGAGATGATGAGGGTTTCTTGGTGAAAAGCAAGGTGTGGGAGTCTGAAATGATGGGATCCTAACAATATTCCCCCATTAGGTTGAGACCTTTGAGACCTTTCTAGAAAAATGATGTCGACTTGATTTTTTATGTACTCACTTACTTGAATATTTTGAGTCAAGATGGGCACTAGTAGAATATAAATATTCAAAAATTGTGAAAAAATGAGAAATCATTCTTGTCTTCTTGTTTTATGTATGTCTCCTCCTCTCTTTCTACCCAGTCTCAGTGAAGATGATGATATCAAGGCCCTTGGTTAACAGCTATGGGAAGCTGAGAAGTGGAAACAACTTCATGAGGAATGGGAGGCCACTGAGAAGAAGCAAAAAGAGGCAGATGATCATAAGGTGGTGCTGGCATTGAAGAGGAAGGCTGGCAATGATGTGAGGGGTAGAGGGAGAGGGAGAGGTAGAGAAATTGTGGGGTCATCCAGGGTGAGTATCCATTACTTATATGAACCTTGGCTATCTGTTCTACAAGTTAAGAGGAGGCATATATGTATACATTTGTAAATTCACTGAACCTAAAAACATAAGTCAGTCTCCTTTTGGAATGTTACTGAATACTTACTCATGGATCAATAATAACATCCTTAAACACTACATTTGCAGTTATATCAGTGTCATGGAGTAGGATTTTCACTCTTCCCCAATTTGTCCCTCTTGAAACACCAACATAAAACTGTCCATGTGAGAACACAGGACTACGCAGATCCAATCCAACTAATTGCAAAGATTGACCCTGTGACTTATTGATAGTCATAGAAAATGCTAGCCTGATTGGAAACTGCCGACGATGCAGTTCAAATGGCACTTGTTTTGTAGTTGGAATAATTGTTATTCGAGGAATGAATGCCAGCTCTCCTGCTGAAGGTCCTGTAATGATCTTTACTTCAAGTACTCTGTGAGTCATTTGTATTAACTGCAGTCTTGTTCCATTACAGAGTCCTTGTCCTGGATCCAAGTTTCGGAGAAGCATCAATGGCACTCCAGGTTTCAAATGCAATTTACTTAGTGACAATCCTCCAAAGTTGATTGAGTTTAAGTACTCAGGAGGATATAATGTCTCATTGGCTCCATCTTTGACACTGTCTGCACTGTGGTAGGTCTGCCCAATCCCTGGAAATTTTTCAAAGAGCATGTCATTGATTTGATCTACATCTGTATTTCGAGGACAGAGAATGGCCCGCTCCAAGAAAAACTCATCAGTAAGAACCTCAGGATTATGTATGTTTGGATAAATAGTTGAGACTAAATTATCCACTGTTGGTCCACATAGCATGTATTCAGGGACTTTAAACATATGATTAAGAGGCATGTCCTTTCCATGTCCAATATCCAAAAGCCACTGAGCAAAAACAGCACTCTCTTGATCAGTAGGATCTACATACATATTCTCAGTCAAAAACAGAATCTTCACATTGTGCCAAAGGTGAGACTGTGAAATACATGCACTAATAATATCTTCTTTTGAACCTTTAGGAATGACAGGAAATGTCTGTTGAAAGTCACCATCCCATGCTACTGTAATGCCTCCAAAAGGAACATCCTTGTTAAGGGTATCTCTAAGGCTTCAATCTACTGCTTCACAGGCAAAGCAATTCTGCATTGGAACCTCATCCCAAATAATAAGGCTGACCTCTTTCATTAGATTGGCCTTATCTGAGCCTTTCTTCATTGTACAGATGGATTTCTCATCAACCTCAAGGGAAATTTGAAACATACTGTAAGACGTCCACCCACCACTCAGATTAAGTGAAGCGAAGCCAGAGGAGGCAACACAGAGTACAATGAGTCCTTTGCCTCTGCAGGCATGTGCCAAAGTATTCCAAACAAAGGATTTTCCAGTATCCCCAGGTCCATTTAAAAAGAAAAGCTTTCCATCTACTCCAGTTTCATGACTTGCAATGACAGCATCCATAATTTGATTGTATGCAACCCTTTGGCCCTCATTTAACTTTTCAATATTTATATTTGCTTTTATTTGCTCAGTATCCTTGTCATAAGCCCTCTGTTCATTGATGAATTGATTTCCCACTCTCTCTTCCCATGCTGTGTAAACTGAGGCATATGAGGGTACTCTGAGAGTGGTTTCCCACTTGTACAAAGAATTTTATCAAGCTTAAAGAGGCCAAAGTCATGAACTGTCTCCTCAGATGGCTCTGGTTTATTTGGTTAATAAAGATGTGTCTGAAGAAAGTGTTTCAAGTCATCACAAACATCTGCTTTGAATTCATACCAGAGTGCAGCTGGATCAGAAGGAAAGCATTGGCTGAGAATAGTAGCAAACAGTCTCCTCAATTGAGATCCAGTCTGCATAGCCTTTACCTCTTGAAGACACAACTTCCATTCTTTATCATATTCAAGTAGACCATGTGCCATGCAGGCTGCTTGGAAGGAAGGATAGACCTGTCCGTCATAGGTCCTGAGATCTTCAAAAGAAGTTCCCCCCTTGACAACTGTGAGTAAAGTATGTAGGAAGAACCTTGGGCCACTTGAGGGTCCTGCAAAATGAATACATCCAATGGCAAATCCCCTTTTCCTTGTATTCCATTTTCTGTTTTTTTTTTTTTGAATTCCATGTTAAAAATTTTGGGAAATCAACATAGTGAAGTGAATTGGCTGCTCTACCATTAAGGCCTATTGTATTGTTAGAATTGGCCTCAAAGTATGCCATCAACTTAGTCTTGGAACAATGGGCAGTATCCAAAGCTTCTTCTGGACCCTCCATGCCATCAAAGATAACTGACTGGTGATTCTCTAAATGCACAGGGAGGGCTATGATAGCAGGAATTTGAGTATGTATCTCATTTTCCAAAAGTCTCCAAAATGCTTCATGTGCACTGACATAGCGGGCATCAATATATTGTTGAATTTCATCCTTGTTCTTTCCAAACTCCATTGTTGTACAATCATGTCCTTTGTATATATACTTGTGAATATATTTAATGGAGTGAACATTAAAAGTCATCTCAACATTGATATGACATTCCAGAATGAGAAGAAGGGCAGCACAGTAAGGGACAACATGTCGATTGTCTAACTCATGACCTCTGACTCTATGTTTTCTGCCATCATTTCTGTGGCAGTATTTTGAATGGCCCATCTTCATTTATACTTGTAGATTCACAAAAGGGCTTGGGAAAATGCTTTGTACATTTGTTATCTTTGATACATGAGTTATGAGCTCAGATACCAACTTGTAAAGCTTTGGTTGCTCCTCTTGATCTGGAAACTCTGCAGATATCATAGAATCAACTTCTGCAGGAGTCTGAAGCTTTGCCCCCTCTTCAAACCATATAAACAAATGCATATGAGGGAGACCACACTTCTGAAATTCAATGGTATGGACACGGGTAACTGTTTTGCCAAGGTAATTTTTCTTCATAATAAGCTGAAGCAAGTGTGCCTTTTTCAATGCAAAAACAAGTGACACTATATCTGGGCGATCAGCAGCAGTTTGCCCTGGAAGAAGTGCTTCAGTTATTTCCCTCCATTTGGGGTTGGCTATCATAGTAATAAACATGCTTGCATTGCCATATGTGCATGATATAACCAGTGAATTTTGCAAATTTTCCATCATATCCTGACTGCTACCTTGGAAGGTTGCTGGCAGTATAAATCTACTTCCAATTTCATTTGGCTCAGGTTGCTGGTTATTATCCTGTACTGTGAAGGCATCAACCACCTGATGGTACATTTCAGCTTGTAAAGTGCCTTGATTGTGTCTTATCCATGATAGCCTGCTTTGCTCTGCTGCTGCCCATGCATCTACAATGTATTGGTGAAGCAGTTTTCTACCCCTCAGAATTGTAGTTGCTTCACCAATTCTTTGAAAGAGTCGATAAGCATAATACTTTATCTGGGAGACTTTTGTCTGCTTTTTCTTCTGCCTATTCTCTGTCACTTGTTCAGGTTTCAAGTTCTTCAGTAATTCCTTGCACCTCATCCTGCTCCATAGCTGGCTCAGGAGGTGGTATAGCATCATCAACTGGAATATCTATTTGCTCAGGTGGGAGAGGTATAACTTGGGGAACTACTTCAGGTTGAGGAATCACTACCTCTGGCAAGTCAGGTATTATCTCCTCAGGAGCTGGTTCAAGGACTTCTGGCTCTGGAGCAATCTCCTCAATAGTTGCTGGGGCTGGGACTATCTCAGCAGGGAATGGTTCATTTGCATATGGAATATCCCAGCTCCAGCCTCACTCTCCTCTTGGAAAGAATAGTACATAATGGAGTGGAGCATACAAAGGATTAGTTTCAAAGATTCTTCTAAATCCTCCACCCTGATAATTAAGCACAATGTCTCTTCTATCAGTAGAAGTACCATCCCCTGGGAGAATGACTGCCAACTCATCCCTTGTTGGAATGTTGTATCACCTTGGATCTGTATGAGCTTTATATGTCAGCCTGACCTGGAGCTGAGGAGTGATTAGTTGGTCTCTCAGATGTGTCATAGCTTGTTTATAGATGTGAACAAAAGGATTAAATTCTAACATATCCTGTAATCCAGAAAGGGTTGTAGCATTGATTCTTTTGTCCTGGTTACATGCATACCTATGCTCTAATGCAGCATCTGCTTCATAAAAGTAGAGCTGAGCATAGGAAGGAATCTGACCCTCATTAGGAATCAGAGCACCATGATTATGTCTAAGTTCCCCATGGAGTTTAAAGACATAAGGACCATGTTCCCCATCAAGTAATGACCTGTCCATTGTAGCACCCAAGCAGAATTATATACCTGGATATTTTTTACGAAACTCTTTAGAATCTGCATCCTCAGGATTCTCTAGTAGATAATGTAATGGTTGAGGGACATCTTCAAGTATAGGTAATCTGATCTTTCCAGATAGACAACAACTTCCAAAAAGAGGATTGTTATTAGAGGAATGCTGAAGACGCTCTGCCATCCAATGTAATGCATTGTATTTTGAACACAATACAGTCATTGTTCCCAGATAATGTGGCTGCAGCTATGGATTATTCTCATCAATTGGGTACCTGGCTAGGGGGAGTGGCCCAGGGGGTCCAGGAGGTAGTGGAACAGGTTCAGCAGGCTCAGGAATATGTGGTAATGGTAATGTATCCTCATCCATTGGTATAGGAACAATATGTAGCAGGAATAGGAACATGGTCTACAGGTAAGATAGGAGGAGCAGGAATAATGTGGGAGAGTGGAAGGGCAACTGCCTGAGCTTGTATAGCAGCAACTCCTCTTCTTCCAACCTGTCTCTTTCTATGATTAGGAGGGGGAGGTACAGGGTTCAGAGCAGCCTGAGCAAATAATGCTTCCATTGCTGCCCTGCCTACCTCAGCAGGAGGTTGCAATGCAGCAGGATTGTGTCTGGATGATGATGCAAGCTGTGGTCCATTTGCCAATTGTACACATATATTAGCTATAGCAGTGCCAGGAGTAAGAGCAGGACCATTTGTATTACATGATGATCTAGCAATAGCAAAAGGATCTTGCTGATTTATAGGCAGATGATTAGCAGGGAGGGGGAAGGGTAATGGTAGAGGAGCAGGAATATGACCCTGCTGAGAAGCACCATAATGTCTCAGGCGATGCTCAGTGTGTGGGGTCATTAACAAACACTGCTGATGGTCTTGAGCACATACATTTTCCCAATTGTGTTCAGGTGTAGAAGGTTCAGAAGGTAGATCTCTAAAATGGTGGATAGATTAGGCATTGAAACAAAAATAGGATAGGCTTACATTACTATGCAAGCTACCAATAGGCAAAAAAGCAAAACCTGATAATATTCAGTCAATGGCAAGTAACTATAGAAAAAATGGAAATACACCTTAATAAAATGACTTCTGAATTGCATTTGAGGAACTCCAGCTATACTGAAAGGAATCAATGTGAACAGAGCCAAAAGAACCTAAAGTAGTTAAAAATAATCAAAAAAAATGCCAAAATATATAGATATAATTTAAACACTCACTTGGAATATTCTGAGTCTAGTGAAAAAGCATCAGAGAAATAAAATAGCACTTGGATAATACTTTACTTACCTGTAATAAGTAAACAAGCCCAAAAAAGTGGAAGGATAATAGGAAAAGGCATTTAAGAAAAGGAAATTTGCTTAGAATGACAAATATATAAATGAATACACAACTCACTTGAAATGTCCTGGATATTGTAAGGATATTGTAAAATGAAATGGCTACCAAAGGAATAAGAAGTCTCTGAAAAACATTCAAAAAACATTAAAAAAAGCAAAAACATGATCAAAACAACCTGAACTTTACCTGAAACTGTTCTGGATGTTGGGAAGATACTCTGAGATAAAGTAAGAACCAAGGATCAGAAGTTCTCCTAAAAAAACATTCAAAAAACATTAAAAATGGGAAATTGAAAACATGATCAAAACAACCCAAAACCTACCTGGAAGTATCCTGGATGTTGAGAAGGTGCCTTGAGATGAAATAAGAATCAACAGATCAGAAGGTTTCCTAAAAAAAACATTAAAAAACATTAAAAATGCGAAATTTAAATGTAGAAAAATACCAAAAAAATAAGAAAACATGATCAAAACAACCCAAAACCTACCTGGAAGTATCCTGGATGTTGAGAAGGTGCCTTGAGATGAAATAAGAATCAACAGATCAGAAGGTTTCCTAAAAAAAACATTAAAAAACATTAAAAATGTGAAATTTAAATGTAGAAAAATACCAAAAAAATAAGAAAACATGATCAAAACAACCCAAAACCTACCTGGAAGTATCCTGGATGTTGAGGTGCCTTGAGATGAAATAGGAATCAACAGATTAGAAGATTTCCTAAAAAAAACATTAAAAAAACATTAAAAATGCAAAATTTAAATATAGAAAAATATAAAAAAATATCAAAAAAATGATCAAAAAAATCCAAAACTTACCTGAAAAAGTCCTGGATGGTGTGAGGATATTATCTGGGCCAGAAAAGATACAAAAAGAGAGAGAAAGATATTAAAAAGACATTGAAAAAGTGAAAATTAACAAATAACTCACTGGAATGCCTAGGAAACTCAATCAAATCTTCAGAACTTCACCTCCCTGATCTGCCTTAACAAAACTACCAAAAAAGATCAAAGGTTTATAAGAAATAAATCAGTGAAAACTCAAAAAGAGAGAATTTGCTGTTACACACCTCAAAGCCAATGGGGCCAATTAAAAGGCTCAGAGAAGTGGTAATTATATAGCCCTTGATTACCCTGTGGAAGAACTGGTCAAACTGTATTTTTAGAGAGCTTGGAGTGGAAGATGGGAGTCTGGTGATTGCCTGGCCTGACAGCATGGCAGCACTGGGAGGAGTTTGAATTCCTCGTGGGAAAAACCTAGGCTTTGCTTGCCGATACAGCCCAAGGATAATTTCCAAACACAATTCTGGAGATCTTCACGAAGATATGAATAGTAATCTGATACATAATTTTAGTATATTTTCTGGTATTTATTTTAATTCTTCTGAAATTGTTTGTAATTTTTTTTAATACCCTGACATGGACTGACAGATGCGATGGATCCCTCACACACATAATGTGCCGGGTAGGTGTTTGGCAACACCCACACATGAATGGCATGCACATGTGGCACATTGCATTTGCATGGGCATGTTCATGAGGTAATGTGCCCAGTCACACAACGTGAATGAGGCGGCACATTGCACGACTGAGTGCATTATGTCACGAAGCACATGAACGGCGCATTGCATGTGGTACATTGCATTCATGTGCGGGCGTTCACGAGGTAACATGCCCTGTCATGCGACATGAGTGAGGTGGTGTGTAAGTGCGCATCTGGCACCCGTGCACCCTGTTAAGGGTATGTACACGGCAGGTTTCTGGAGAAACCCATGGGGAATCCGGTAGCACTTGGCTTCAGCTTATAGGCTGCACCCTCATGAGATTGTGTTGTCCAATTTCAAACAGGTGGACGGGAAACCTGGGTAGTCTGGGTGGAGTTCGTGGGTCAAGGGGTCGTAGGTCAGAGGTTGTGGGTCAAGAGGTCAGGGAGTTGAGATAAATAAGTCAGAGGTTGAGTGATAGATGTGTCAGAGCCTGTGGGCTCCAACTAGCGAGAGTGGTGTAATTCAGAGAGGAGTTTAGAGTGGAAAATGTACTAGATTACTGGGGAGAATCTAAGCTGATTTTCTGACTGGATTGTATGTACAACATCTGCCAGACTATATAGACTGTGGAATGAATAACATACCAAATCCAGTAATAATGAAACGAAACTAGCAAAACATAAAATGGGATAAGTAAACACCAAATTTGGTGTTAGGAACGGGACGGAATGGAGTGGAGTCCAAATCATGACAAATCATAAACCATAACAGGAAACGGAGTGGGAGCGGAGTCCAAATTGTGACAGGTCATTTGACTAAAATGGGAACAGGGCTCAGTTAGAGGGATGATGGGTTTTCTGAGTGGGGTCTGGTGACTGATGCATGGGACAAGGTCAGACATAGACAGGGACGGAGTCCAGTGGGTATTCCGGTGACTGATACATGATATAACGAAGTCGAATGTGGACAAGTCTGATGTACGGAGTCCGGTGGGAATTCTGGTAAACTGACAATTGGTGTGTATAGGGTGTGGGTGTGTATAAGTTAGTGCCCGGAGTCTGGTGGGAATTCTGGTTGTAACACATCCCCACACCCACATGAATGGGTGTGCGCGTGTTTGTGACATAATGTGCCCAGTCGTGTGATGTGAATGAGGCAGCGCATCGCACGACCAAGTGCATTATATCACGAATGCATGTGACAATAGTATAATAGTATAACCAGTGTGTCATTGCATGGGAAACCCAGGGCTCACTTCGCTTGCAGGTACACACCATGGGAAACAGGCTGCTCACTTCACTTGCAGATACAGACCATGGGTAAATAGGGCTCGCTTTGCTTGCAGTGTGTTACGACTGGAAATCCTGCTGGACTCCAGGCACTAACTTATATGCACCCGCACCCTATATGCACCTGTTATCAGTTCACCGGAATTCCCACCAGACTCCGTATGTCAGACTCGTCTATGTCCGTCTTTGTTATGTTGTGTTTCAGTCACCGGAATACTCACTGGACCCTGTCTCTGTCTAATTCTGACCTCATCCCATGCGTCAGTCACCGGACCCAGAATACCTGTCTTCCCTCTAACCGAGCACCGTTCCCATTTTAGTCAAATGACCTGTCATGATTCGGACTCCGCTCCCGCTCTGTTTCCCATTATGGTTTATGATTTGTCACTATTTGGACTCTGCTCCATTCCGTCCCATTCCTAACACCAATTTGGTGTTTACTATTCCCATTTTATGTTTTGCTCGTTTCGTTTCATTATTACTGGATTCGGTATGACATTTACTCCACAGTCTATTTAAACTGGCAGATGTTGTACATACAATCCAGTCAGAAAATTGGCTTAGATTTCCCCCAGTAATCTAATACATTTTCTGCTCTAAAAACCCTACTTGATTCACACTGCTCACACTAGTCGGAGCCCACAGGCTCTGGCATATCTATCTCTCTCACCAGTCTCGACTCATGACCCACGACCTCCGACTTACAACTCACGACCCACGACCCCCACCTGGACTCCCCGGGATTCCCGTCCACCTGTCTGAAATTGGATGACACATTCTAGTGAAGGCGCAGCCTATAAGCTGAAGCCAAGTCCTACCGGATATTCTGCCAGTTTCTCTGGAGACCCACCCTGTACGTATCCTAACACCTAGTCAAGCTTATTTGTCAATACTGTTTTCCGCTCTTCTTCTAGTTAGTATTTTCTAGACGCTGAACATTTGTATATGAACCTGCTGTAGTTGTAGTTACTAGGCAATCAGAATATCGACTCAGAATACCCTCTTACACCTCTAGAAGTCTTATACTAAGTATTCCACTATCTCCCTTCATGTGCACTCACCCACTCTCAGTCCCCAACCCCTTGGCCCGACATTTGACTTATCCTTCAGTCCCGATTGGTAACTCACCGAGAGGTACTCATTAGGACTAGTCTTCATCCGTCCAAAATTTAAGGACACCCGACAGATAGTTGCGAGGGTGCAGCACATAAGCTGAAGCCAAGTTCTTCCGATCGGTCCCCGTCGGCCTACCAACATTAGTCAGTTTTCAGTTCTTAACAATAGGACTACCTGACCCACAACAAAGCTTGCTGAAAAATATCTTGGTCCATACAAGATTATTGCACAAGTAGGGACCCATTTATTTACCCTTCACCTCCCTGATACCATGCATGCAGTTCACCTGGTTTTCCATGTCTCAGTGCTAGAACTGGCCATGCTGAACCCCATCCCTGAACACATTCAACCTTTTCCTCCATCTGTAATTATTGACAGAGAACCTGAATTTGAAATTGAGGCTGTGTGACATGAATTGAATTTCTTTCAATCAAGTCAAATAATAATTGTAATTTATTCTACTTAAACTGAATACAGAAGCCTCGTTCAATGAAGTATAGATTTGCCCTGTCGATAAAGTAAGAGGCTGATACCAGTTGGGAAGGCCCAGAATATATAGGTGATTTCATCCAACTAAGAAAGCCACAGGACAAAAATTTTCCAATTATATATCACATATTTTACTAGGAAATAACTACAGTTTAGCTTTTAAAAACCAAATTATCAATAAAAGTATTAGCAAGTATTTACATAACTTGGAAAACCATATACAATAGGTTCTATTAATTGACTCTGAATTGTTTAGGATGTAATATGGAAAATTGTTTCTTATGGTTGGTGGTTAACAATATAATAGTCTCAGAGGATATATCACTATTTAAAGATGGAGTTTTGTAGAAATATAAATTTTACCAGTAAACATCTGATATTATAATGATTATGGACAACCTCCATAGGTGACATGCTTGTAAACTACTCTACTTGGTGAAATGGTCTGGCTATGAAGAAACAGATGAAGAAACATCTTGGATTCTTGCTACCAAACTTGGGAATGCACCGGAAGTCATTCCAGATTTTCATACTGTGAATCCAGGCAATCCAGGCCCTCTCTCTGCCATTTAGCAACTCATGGCCAGCACCCCAATTTTCCTTTTGGACTCACCCTCATTACCCCTGAGTCCCCTATGTCTCTTTCTCTCTCTCTCTCTCTTTTTAGGAAGACTTCAATATCATTTTCTAGAAAGGTCTTGAAGGGTCTCAACCTAATGGGGGAATACTGTTAGGATCCCATCATTTCAGACCCCTGCAACCTGTTTTAGGCTCAAAACCCTCTGTCAACTCACTATCAGTACCCCCACCCAAGGTATCACCACTCATGGCACCCCTGACATTTGTTTTTGTTATAATAGTTTACCCCCTAGCCTTCCATTCCATCTCCATCCCATTTGCTCCTGCCTCACCATCTCCCTTTATACATCTCACTTGCCACCTCAGACCCCTTTAGTATTGTTTAGTATCTTACATTTAGACTTCCCACCTTGTCATTGACTTCTTATGATCTGTTTCACTTTTTGCTTCCTTGATTGGCTCTCCAGTCATCTGTCTCATTGTAGTATAAAATCTTCTTCATGTATGCTACAATTCTTCAGTTCAAAAATCAACATAGATTACCCTCTACTAGTTCTCAGTCTCATTTCTCCCTTCAGCATACTCTCAAAGATGTTCTTTGGCAAGCTATGAACTCTTACTTTATGACTCTTAGTATTTTGCCCCACCAGTTGATTAAGCTTAAGTGTTGAACTTCATCTCTATCATACTATCCACTCTGTTTAAAATACCAGAGCACCCTAACAGTTCACACCCTAACAGTTCACACACTCATCCATTTACAATGAGTTAACTGTCACCTACTCAGACAAATGGAAAGTTATACAGTCTAAGAACAGTGCCACCAAAAACTTAACATAAACAGATTACAGTTAGCTACCATTAACCAAAGCTAGGTGCTGTGCAGACCACCTTTGATCTCATCACTACAAGGGTACAACACATATGTAAGTTGAAGCCAAGCTCCACTACATTTATAGAATTAGACCTCTCAACTAGTACAATCTCTACATATTATCGGTGTTAAGTTTTCAGTGGCACTGTTTGTCAGGGGAACTGAATATTTTACCCTTTTATTTTATTTTAATATTTTAGTAATGTGAGGGTACCACAATTGCTGTGCTATGCATGACTGATGCATGACTGATGCTGTGCTATGCATGACTGATTGTGAGAGGTACAGCGAAATATACTCAGGAAATATAGTCGGATGAGCTCATACTATATTTCCTTTATTATTTCTACTTTCTCTCTATTTTATTATACACTTATAATTAGTTCAACGACCTATGTATGCGGTACATTGACTCTTGTGGGCGCATACATGCCAGACTTATGTATTCTAGTGCCCATAGTTAAAACTCAGACACTTTTTACCCTGCAACCATGACTTACCCAAGACACCAATTGTGTCCTGTAAGTTGTGATTGGAGTATCGTCTCAACCATCACAGACGGGCTTTAACTATCTACGCAATCAGAGTTTTGAACTGTACCAGTCGAAACTCCATCTTTATCTCAATCCATGCGGACTACATCCGCGCTACTCTATCACTTGGCTCTCACATTACTCTATTTTACACTCGAGTAGTCATCTAGAATCGTACTTAACAGTCGATTCTCTTTATTCGTTCTAGCTCTCTATTCTACTTTAGATAGCTACTTCATTCAACCGTATTGAACTAAGTGGTCAATACACATTTGGCCTGTATTAGACTTAGACAGTCGATACATCTTGGTGTTGTACCTAAACGGTTGATATTCTTCATATATAGAATGGTTAGAACTTCCACCACTCTTCACAGTGGTGATCCGGGCTGGACCGCTCTTTCCCTACAAAGAAAAGTGTTTTATTCAACTATCAAATTCTAAGTACGCAAATGACCACTGGCAAGAACCAAACACTGAGATCTTCAATTACCCCAAGTAGTTCAAAACCTCGTCAAAGACCTGCTAGTCTGGAACCATCCCATAATGTCACCACAAGGAAGTCTTCTTTGACTTTTCAAAAACTGGTTCCTTCTGAGGATTCCCCTGAAGTAGCAGCCCAACTGCCAACGAATAATCCTCCTGATCCTCAGGTGGAACATCCATCAACAGGGCAGTTGAGCACTCCTGGAGCTAATGTTGAGCCTACCTGTGCACCTGAGCCTGTTCTCTCGTTCCTGCCAAGGCAGGTCATCCTCAAGCAGTTCTTTGGGGGTCATATGGTTTACACTGAACCTATCAATATGCAATGGGACATGTACTACGCTGATTGAATCCCCATGGATCAGGTCACTCCTTTCGTAGGGGGATACGATACAGATTACCCTTACTTACCAGTGACTGTAGCAGTCTGGTTAGGTTGTTATCAGGCCATATTATTGGTACAGGACTTATTTACGCAACCAGGAACCCTTGAGCATCTAACTCACTCGATTCCCGAATGGTTGAATGAAGTTATTTCCGTTATGGAGGGGGGAAGGATGATTTTCAAGTGGGAAATGTTCTCTCTACTCCTCGAAGTGCTCCGTACACACGATGATGCATTACAAATCCTTCACGTCCTACTCAGTGGGGATCACATCGTGCCCAAGATTGACTATCAGTACATGTACATTCGAATGTTAGAGGAATCTCTTAATGGAGTCATGCGAAATACATCGTTCGTGTACTTTACTCTAAGGGGCCAGTTGAAGTGAAATCAGAGGAGACTCAACAAGATGGTTTTGGAAGTGCTTTACTCTTATAATAACTCGATTCAAGTGCCCGATTCGCCCATCTCCACAACTAGTTCATTTGTCCGCAACCTAAATGGATCTCCCGATACTTGTTTTCTTCACTCGCTCAATCGTCCTGTCATTCTGCAAGACTTCCTGTTGGATATGAGGATGCAGGTTGCAGATCGTCTTCAGGGAAAGGGGATTGAAGTTTGCACTCCCCTCTATCAGCGTCAGCCACGTCGACCTTTGAATACGATCAAAATCAAGAGAGAAATCGCGACGGAACCTAGCCCTGCACCCCACCAGGGGATTCACCGCTCTTGCATCACATTCAAACGAATTCTGGGTAATCCTAACTTCGGTAACGAGCAACCTGCGACTAGGAATTGATCAGTCACCAACAGGGTCGACTGTCCTTCTCTAACGCATTCACTGAGGGTATAGCTGGTCCGGTTGCTAGTCGAGGATCACTGAATCCAGTCGATCTCCGCCATTCCCTGCTGATCTCCTTGAATCCCTTTCTGCCATCAGGAGGACCCCCTAGCAGTTCATCCAGGAGTTCTAGTGATTCAAACTATGGAGGGAATTCAGGACATGGGGGGCGTCACGGTGGAGTACCTAACCCTCCCTTTCGAACTCCAATGCAGCCTCGAGCCAGCGCACTTATCGATGACTTACCTAAGGATAAAAGGATCGCTCTTAACACCAATGACATCAAGATAAAATGGTTGGACCTTCCCGAATATGATGGAACTCAATCCAAGGCTTTGGACTACATCATGGATATTATGAGTCTCTTGGAGATCTCAGACTCCATGAGCACATTGTTAGGAGTTGCTCTGCCAAGACAACTCACCGGCGATGCCAAGATCTGGTGGAGCACCCTGGACTGTGAACATCACACTGAATTCAGTCGATCTCATGGATCATTCCTTTGGGGCATTGTAGAGGGACTACTTGGAACTCGTTGGCATGAATCCCTAGCTTTAGAATGGGAAGCCATGAAATTTCAACAAGCTGGTCATGATCGCAAGACACCCGTTCACTACATCCAATGGAGGGTTAAGCTCTATCGATTCTTGTATGGGTTCCACCAAAATTGAAAGGACGAAACACGCAGACTCATCCTGATGCTGCCCACAGAATGGCTTTACCTTCTACAGGGACAACCTATCAATGACATCATGAGCCTGTGTTACGACCGTGTCGCAACCCTATCGGCCCCGAGGTTATCGCCACTTGTCAACGTTTCAAGTCATCCTCTCGGAAACCATCAGCACCGAAGCTGACGAATGTTTCGCGAAGATCAAACTCCATTTACGCCCACGTCAAAATAACTCGTATTGTCTGGTCAAACTTTGATACGTCCCCTTTATTATGTTGATCCGTTCAATCTTATGTTTCGCATATGTCTATCTATATTTGTAGTCCTTGAACCATTTCCTTTTATCGTAATCCCGCTCTCGGTTATCATCGGCCTCCGAACTAATCATAAACTTCCCGTTCCTAGTCAAGCTTATTGTTAATACCGTGTTCCGCCCTTCTCCCCATTAGTATTTTCCAGACGCCTGTTACTTGTATATGAACCCGCTGTAATTGTAGTTACTAGGCAATCAGAATATCGACTCAGAATACCCTCATACGTCTGTAGCAGTCTCATACTAGAAGAACCCCCTTCCGCCTTCGCGTGCGCTCGCCCATTCTCGGCCCGATCCCTTGGCCCGACACTTGACCTGTCCTTCGGTTCCGATCGGTATCTCACCGAAAGGTCCTTCTTAGGATATAGTCTTCGCCTGTCCGAAATTTAAGGACAACCTACGGATATTTGCGAGGGCGCAGGACATAAGCTGAAGCCAAGTCCTTCCGATCGGTCCCCGTCGGCCACCGACATTAGTCAGTTTCCAGTTCTTAACAGCCTGCAGACTTATGCTAACAATTTACAAGAGGCTCTAATTAACGCTTGGGTTCAAACACATCAAGAGTGTTATCAATTTCAGAAACCTAGAGTCATGATCGCCGAACAGGAAGAGTCAGATCCCTGGCATGAGGAAGAATACTCTGGGGGAATCGACCCCACTAGTCGAGGCCATGTCCTTCTCAGTGAAGTCAAAGACAAAACCGTCCCTAGGAGAACTAACGTGAAACAGGGTAAGAAGCACAGCAAGTTCTTTTTTGAACGAAGCGACAAGAAAAGTGTCGCTAAACCTACGAAGGAGTGCTGGATTTGCGGGAGTTCAGAGCATTTTAAGATTGACTGCCCTCACGTGGGTAGGATGTCACATTATGTCTCTATGAACAAATACTCTATGCAGAACCCAACTGAGGAGGCAGAGGATCAGAGGGCTTATGAAACGGTTTATGGATTAAGCATACAGGGACAAGTACATAACGTTGATGAAGAATCAATTTTCATTTCTGTCTACCTTCCTCAATCAGAGGATGACGTTGTTTCAGATGTGAATCCATCTTCAAATGAGAACAAGGGATCACAAGTCTATGTTTCTATATCAGACTGTGATTTTCTTGAGAAAGGAGACTGGCTAGACACTCATCGTCAGAACTGGAAAGGTCTGACTGAGATGGGAGCCTTATCATGACCTGAACCCCCCACCATTGAGGAAATCGTCAACAAGGAAGTATTTGTGAACCAATCTAAGGAAATAAGTCAGACCTACGTTATAGAGGATCCCTCTGAGTCAGAGGGATCGGAGGAGAAGAGCTTCCCCTTCGACCCAGGACCATTACCCAACTTAATTCCTTGTGACAAGTCAGACTCTGAAGTGGATGACTCCCTTCCGAATGCTATGCCCGAGATACCCTATGGTAGATGTGTCAGGAGGAACGTCAAACTTGCTACAAAAAAAGAAAGCAAAAGACCCAGAGTCCAATACCCTCAATCCAGTTCGACTTATGAAGGAGGATTTGACCATTATTTACCGCAGAAGGGACCCCCCAGGTGGATATTCCAGTATTGGGATCTCAGCATTACACGTCTATGGACGTGTAGGGAACTCAGAAGCCTCTAATCCTATTAAAATCAGGCTGGACGCTGGGGCCGACCTCTCCTTAATTTTGGAGGACTTCTATAAGGAATTAGAGGACTGCCCCAAGCTCAAGCAAGGACTCAAGTTGTGCCTCATACAGCTTACTGGTAATGCTAAAGTATTAGGATACGTCAGTGTCCCCATTTATCTCGAAGACAACACCAGTATGCTCCTTAGATTTACTGCTGAAAGGTACATTGTCCGAGGCATGACCATTCCGATTCTTCTCGGAGAGGACTTTCACGTGACCTATGAGATCGGGACACTATGAGACCAACCGCTGGGCTCTAGATTGATTCTACCAGGGAGGGTGGGGTCTATCCCAGCCAGTTCTTCCAAGGAGCCACAGCCTTTAGCCTTCTCAATTGGCAAGATCCCCCTTGAGGAACTAGCCAATGACTCACCTGAATTGACTTCCAAACCAGACAAAGGGGTGCATACTGAAAGAGTCACACGGGCCCTGCAGGATTGTACTATAGAACCGGAATCCACTCGACTAGTACCAATCTTTGTCGGAGATCTTATTGGTGACCAATGGATAGTCAAGGGCGTTGTCTTGCAGAATGATGATGGAAGTATATTAGCCACTCCCACTACTGCTATCTCTAAGGAAAGTGCTGCGATACCTCTCGCTAACCCCTCTCTGACACCAAGAATCATTAGATGAGGGGAAACTGTTGGATTAATTCACAATGCAAACAAATGGGCCCAAACGCCTAGATCTCTGACTGAGAAGCCATCGATGCAGTCAATGGCAACCAAGATTGCTCACCTAGTAGAAAGCTTATCAAGAATAGAAGAGGAGCATGTCCTTAATCCTCGATCTCTCGGACAGCCCCCAGAATGGGAATTCGCAGACGATTTCGACCCAGCAGGCCTTAAAACGTCAGAGGTGGCCACCACGGAAACGTTTCGTGTGGAGGACCTGCATAAACTGGTTAATTTAGGACCTGACATTCCTACTGATGTCTCCTCCCGCTTGGAGTCAGTATGAACTAAGAACATCCAAGCCTTCAGAGTAGACGGACGTTTAGGACAAGTAGACATCAAAGTCAATGTTCCATTAAAGGAAGTGCAACCTATTTCAATGCCAATGTTTACAACCTCCCCAGCTAATAGGAAAGTCATTGACGAACAAATGGATACTTGGTTTCAACAGGGAGTAATCAAACCATCCAAGAGTCCTTGGAGGGCGCCAGCCTTTGTCGTCTATTGCAATGGGAAACCCCGAGTGGTGATTGACTATAGAAAGTTGAACAGTCTAACAGTTCTTGACGAGTTCCCACTGCCACACCAGTCGGAAATCATGCAAGCGCTTTCAGGATCCAATGTCCTATCTTCCTTTGACACACTAGCCAGCTTTACCTAACTTGAGATGTTAGAAGAAGACAAACCGAAGACCGCCTTCAGATCCCATCGAGGACTGTGGCAATTCAGGAGAATGCCCTTTGGACTTCATAATGGACCTTCTATATTCCAAAGAGTTATGCAGACTGTACTTGCACTTTACTTATGGATATTCTGCCTAGTTTATATTGACAACATCATGATCTTTTCTAAGACATGGGACGATCATCTAGAGCATTTAGATCAGGTTCTGCAAGCCATAATTGCAGTGGGAATCACTCTCTCACCTAAAAAGTGCTACATTGGGTATAATTCGATTCTATTACTAGGACATAAGGTGTCTAGACTCGGTTTTTCAACCCATCAAGAAAAGATCACCGCTATACTAGAACTAGCTATGCCTTCTAGGATAGCAGATCTTCAACATTTCCTCGGAATGGTCCTGTACTTTTCTGTGTACATACCATTTTACTCCTGGACGGTTGCTCCACTCTTCAACCTCTTAAAGAAAGGAGTTTGTAGGACCTGGGATTCCAAACACACCTGAGCTTTTGAAGACATTAAGGTTGCATTGAGCTCTGCTCCTGTACTCGGACACCCCGCAAGTGGTATGCCTTATCGGTTATACACGGACGCTTCGGATTTTGCACTGGGATGTTGTCTTCAACAAATACAGAAGATGACGCTTAAGGACCTAAAGGATACAAAAATTTACACCCAAGCAAGAGCAGCCTTCAATCAATCACGAGATGTGCCCATTTTTGTCACTCGTTATAAAACCAAGGAGCTGGAATTTACTTGGACGGATTCCTGGGCCTCAGATTTTGATGACACCAGTGTCACAGTTGAGCGTGTCATCACCTATTGGAGCCATACGCTCAAGAAAGCAGAATGTAATTACTCAGCCACAGAGCGAGACCCATTAGCTGCTAAAGAGGGACTAGTCCATTTCCAGCCCTTTATCGAGGGAGAACATATCCTCCTGATCACTGACCATGTGGCATTACAATGGGCCAGATCTTATGAGAATACCAATCATTGACTGGCCGCATGGGGGGCGGTATATGCTGCATACCCCAGTCTGGAAATCTTACATAGAGCGGGATGGATACACAGCAATGTTGACCCACTCTCTAGACTTCCTCGAGTACCTGATTGTGCTAGCCCCGTGAGAGACGACCTTTTATCAATTGTAGCGGATTCTTACAACTGGAATGACAACGAGATGTTATGGGAGAACAAACCAGTGGAAAAGGCCGTCTTTCTCATTCACCATGAGTTAGTTGAACCAGTCAGAACGATGGAAGAGGTCCCCCAAATGAAATGGGATTTGCACAACCTCCCCAGGAACAATGAAATTGATGAGGCAAATTTTACTCTCTCGAATCCCCAATTGCTTATAGAAATCGACGAAAATTATGCTAAGGAACTTTGTGATGGATACCAGAAAGATCCTGCCTTCAGAAATCATTACGCTGCCGATCCTATTTCTCCAAATATGGTAGCTACCCCTTCGCATTATTTCATTGGCAAGAATAAGCTATTGTTCTTTCGAGATTCGGACTGGAAAAGTTGAATCTGCATTCCTAGCAGCATGACATCAACCATACTCAAGTTGATACATGATAACCCCTTCGAAGGAGCTCATGCAGGTGGTCACAGACTCTTTCAGCTGATGAAGGACTGTTTCTTCTGGCCAAGGATGTTGCATGACTGCGTGGCGTATGCTCGCAGCTGTGACATATGCCAGAAAACTAAGGTCGATCATTCTGCTCGACAAGGAGCTCTTCGACCCGCAGATGTACCCTTAAGGCCGTTTGAGGTTGTCTCGATGGACCTGATTACAGGATTGCCTCCTTCTGCAGAGGGTGCTTACTCAGCCATCTTCGTCACTGTGGATAAACTCACGTGTTTCTTAATTTGTGAGCCCACAACTTCAGATCTATCCACAGAAGGATTCGCGCGAATCTTCATGGATAAAGTGGCCACTCCTTTCGGCCTACCTTCGAGGATAATCTGTGATTGAGACAAGAGGTGGACCTGTAGGTTCTGGAGAGAGGTCTGCAAGGTATACGGAAGTGCCCTTGCGGTATCCTCATCCCATCATCCTCAAACCAATGGTCAAACGGAGGCCAATGCTATCATTGAGCAAATGCTCAGAGCGTACTGCACTTCTTCAAAGGAGGAATGGTCTAAATGGACTCAAGTGGTGGCTCATACCTACAATTCGACAGTTCAAAGTTCAACAAGCTACACACCAGCCTTTTTGCTGATGGGATACTTACCGAGAGGATGTCTCGCTGTCTAGGAGGGGATGACCCCATGGTTCCCAGAGAATTATCGGATAGCCCCTTAGCCGACCAATGGATCTTAGAATTGGAAAACCATCGGCAGGTGGTGCGGGATTCGATTGCATGAGCACAAGAAACGCAAGCCTGCAGCTACAATAAGAGAAGGAGATTGGTGGAAGATATCTCAGAGGGAGATTATGTTCTGATCAATCCCCATTCCCTCGAGCTCGTCGAAGCCAAAGGACCCGGAAGGAAACTTATGCAGTAACTCAAAAAACTCTTCCAATGTTTGGTACTTCAGCTGTATATCCTTGATAACTCAGAGGAGAAAATTGCAAAAATATCAACAATATTTGTGAATATGCTCTATCATATCTAGATTGTTGAAATACAATGCCATTACATAAGCTCCAAATATGGAAATACTACAAATATAAATATACAGGAGACTCATTGGAAGGGTTTTTTGGCTGACAACTCTGACCCACAAAACTACTAATATTCAGTACTTAGTATGGCTGTCCTTTGCCTTCAACATACCTGCAACCCTTCTAGGCATACTCTCAATCAAATTCTGACACACCTCTACATCAATCTTGTTCCACTCCTCCTCCACCCTCTCCCACAACTCCAGTCTCCCTTAGCCTCCTCTTTTTATGATCCCACAAGTATTCAATGGGGTTGAGGTCTGGAAAATGTGCTGGCCATGGGAGGACATTAAAATCATTATCTTGAAACAAAGTCTGGGCCTTCTTGCAGGTGTGTTCAGGGTCATGATCTTGCTGAAAGATGACATTACCCACATATTTTCCATAATAGCCGAGGCTGGCTTGAAGATTCTCCTCCATAATCTTGAGATAAAGGTACCCATCCATCCTGTTACAACCGTGTCGCAACCCTATCGGTCCCGAGGTTATCGCCACTTATCAACGTTTCAAGTCACCATCTCGGAAACCATCAGCCCCGAAGCTGACAAATGTTTTCGCGAAGATCAAACTCCGTTTATGCCCACATCAAAATAACTCGTATTGTCTGGTCAAACTTTGATACGTCCCCTTTATTATGTTGATCCGTTCAATCTTATGTTTCACATATGTCTATCTATATTTGTAGTCCTTGAACTATTTCCTTTAATCGTAATCCCGCTCTCGGTTATCATCGGCCTCCGAACTAATCATAAACTTCCCGTTCCTAGTCAAGCTTATTGTTAATACCATTTTCCGCCCTTCTCCCCATTAGTATTTTCTAGACGCCTGTTACTTGTATATGAACCCGCTGTAGTTGTAGTTACTAGGCAATCAGAATATCGACTCAGAATACCCTCATACGCCTGTAATAGTCTCATACTAAGAATCCCCCCATCCGCCTCCGTGTGCGCTCGCCCACTCTTGGCCCCGACCCCTTGGCCCGACGCTCGACTTGTCCTTCAGTTCCGATCGGTAACTCGCCGAAAAGAGCTCTTTAGGATTAAGTCTTCGCCCGCCCGAAATCTAAGGACACCCTACGGATATTTGCGAGGGCGCAGCACATAAGCTGAAGCCAAGTCCTTCCAATCAGTCCCTGTCGGCCACCGACACTAGTCAGTTTTCAGTTCTTAACAGTATATTCTGATTTCACACTCGCATTTTCCATTTAATTATGCCTCCGAGAAGAAATGCCAAGCCAAGCGGCGAAGCAGAATCTTCCACTCTCAAGTCTCCTTTCCTGTATACAGCCCGAGCTACTCAGAGAACCCCACTACCAGAAACCTCCGAAGAATCTCGCTTTGTGGAGATTACCGGCGATGCTGAAGAAGTAACTGAAGCAACCGATCCCGAAGCAACTGAGGAGATTAACAATCAACCAGTTTCGGAACACGAACCCGAGGATGGCGACCAACCTCAGGCTAGTGGCTCCAAGAAGTCCGCAAAAAAGAAACTGGCTCTCGACCCTGAAGAGACATGGGAATTGTTTTCAGGTACTCTAGGATCCCTTAACAAATTCCTTAAAAGCAATATCAAGGAAAAGGAACCTGGGCAAACCCGAGTCAACAAACCCGAGCCATTCACTGGCTCAAACCCGAAGAAATTGCCGACATTTCTTATGCAATGTCGATTCAACTTTTGGGACCGCCTGGCTGCATTCGCAACGGATGACTGAAAGGTAAACTTCGCACTCTCATACCTTAAGGATTCCACAGCAGCCTGGTTTGAACCCGCATTCTCTGGCCTCACCTCTAAAGACCCCAATTGGCTTCACGATTGGGATGCCTTTGTCGAGGAACTCGAAACCAACTTCGGTCCCTACGACCAAACCGGCGATGCCGAAACCGCGCTTTCTAATCTCAAAATGAAAGACACTCAGCGCATCACCGATTACATCGTCCAGTTCAACAACCTCGCCACACGTTGCGACTGGGGCGATTCGGCCCTCCGTTACCAGTTTTACTCTGGCCTTCCGTCTCGCCTCGAAGATGAAGTTTCCAAAGGAGAGACCGGCAAGCCGAAGACCCTCCCTCTCATGCATCTGAAAGCCCAAAACGCAGACGCCTGATACTGGGAACGACGTTCGGAAATTAGTCATGAAAACCCTTCAGACAAGAAATCGTTGGACAATAAGAACGCCAACAAGTCTGGTAATCAAAACACCAACAACAGTGGCAATTCGACCTCCGATAAGAAGTCCGAAAACAAAGGGGCTAACGACAAAAAAGGCAAGGGAAAACAGTCAAATAAGTCTCAAGACAAAGACAAACCTGACTTAACTGGCAAACTCGGCTCCGATGGCAAGCTCCTACCACAGGAAAAGCAACGCCGAATGGACAACAACCTTTGTTTGTTGTGCGCAGATCCCAGACACCGAGTCACTGCATGCCCAAAAGCCACAAAAGCCCGATCGGCCAATATGGCCACGACCTCACAACCGGCCAAGCCGGCTGCCGAGTCGAAAAAAGATTAAGCAACTCTCTGGATTCCATGTGGTTGGAGAGTTGCGTTGAATCTCCTCGCACACCGGAAAATTGTCACCTTAATGCATCCACCTTGTATGATCCTAATTCTTTATTCATAAACCTTACTTCGGAACCTCTTGGGAATCTCACTTTTCGAGCCCTCATAGATTCAGGTTCAACCCATTGTTTTATAGATACAAGTTTTTCCCGAAAAAATCAGTTAAAAACCTATGCAATAGATCCGATTCCACTCCGACTCTTTGATGGTACCTCAAACTCCATAATCTCGCAAGCCTGCGAACTCCAACTTCGGTTCCCATGTGGAACCTTTCAGACAGTTACGTTTTTTGTAACACAGTTGGACCCGAGTTGCTCCGTGGTTCTAGAACATAACTGGCTCACCCGCTACAATCCGTTGATTGATTGGGTATTGGGCAGTATCCATTTCCGAACCCCATCGGCGCCCGATACGACTGGTCCGTTTCCACCTGTTTCGGCAAATATGGCCTCTACAGCACCTCCAGCCCCAGTGGCAAATCCGAGCTCTCCGCCGCCTGTCTCTCTAATAAACGCCACAGCTTTTATGAGAGCCATCAAGTTGGATGACTCCCGAGCATGTCAATCTTAAAGTTGATGAAGTCACTGGTCGCTTTGCATCCCCGGTGGCCGAACCGATCGCAGATTTGGAAGGTGTTCCCAAAAAATACCATGAATTTCCAGATGTCTTCAGTAAACAAAAAGCAGATCGACTCGCCCCTCACAGGCCTTACGATTTGAAAATTGATATTGAAGATGGTTCACATCTGCCCCTAGGCCCGGTTTATCCTCTCTTGCAGTCCGAATTATCGGCTCTCCGAGATTTCTTGGACGAACATTTGGCTATAGGTTTTATCCGACCCTCAAAGTCTCCTTATGGAGCCCCTGTCCTATCCGTTCGGAAAAAAGACGGTTCCCTTCGACTTTGCGTTGACTTTCGAGGACTAAATGCGATCACTCGAAAAGACAAGTACCCATTACCACTAATCTCCAATTTACTCGATGCCCCTCGGAAGGCCCGAATCTATACAAAGATAGATCTCAAGCATGCCTATCATTTGGTTCGGATCGCCGAAGGCGATGAATGGAAAATGGGTTTTCACACTCGCTATGGCTCCTTTGAATGGTTAGTAATGCCTTTCGGCCTCACCAACGCCCCATCGGTCTTTCAACATTTTATCAACGACGTTTTTTCTGACCTCCTCGACGTTTTTGTCATTGTGTACTTAGACGACATCCTCATATTCTCCGAAGACCCTACACTTCATGACGAACACGTTCGTGAAGTTCTCCGAAGACTCCGAAAACATGGTCTTTTTGCGAATGGTAAAAAATGTTCTTTTGATGTCAACACAGTTGAATATTTAGGTTTTATGATGGGACCTGACGGTCTCCGCATGGACAACTCTAAAATTCAAGTCATTCAAGATTGGCCAGAACCCTGAAAGGTTAAAGATATTCAATCCTTTTTAGGCTTCGCAAATTTTTATCGTCGTTTCATTCACAACTACTCAAAAATTACCGTTCCACTCACTCGTCTTACTCATAAAGACGCCCCGTGGAATTTCTCCAAAGAATGCCGATCGGCATTCCAGGAATTGAAAAGTGCGTTTACATCTGCCCCTATTTTGTCGCACTGGAAGCCCGACGTTCAACTCATCGTGGAAACTGATGCTTCAGACTATGCGCTTGCCATGATATTGTCCATTCTGGACACCGATGGTGAAGTACACCCAGTAGCTTTTCTGTCTCGCACATTTTCGGCGCCCGAACTCAACTATGACGTTCACGATAAGGAACTACTCGCAATATTTGAAGCTTTCAAGACATGGCAACATTATTTGGAAGGCTCGGCCCACCCGGTAGATGTTATTACAGACCACAAAAATTTAGTTTACTTTTCGACCACAAAACTTCTCACCCGTCGACAAGCTTGATGGTCTGAATACCTCTCTGCTTTCAACATGGTAATTCGCTTCCGTCCCGGCCACCTTGGTGGAAAACCCGACGCTATAACTAGACGATGGGACATCTATCCTAAAGAGGGGAGTAGCGACTACGCCACAGTTAATCCGCATAATTTCAAGCCTATGTTTTCATCAGAACAACTGTCCGCATCTATCCGAGCCACTTACCTCATTCATCCAGTCTTGCGAAGTGTTATCCTTATGGATACCAAAAAATTACATCAAGACATTCTATCGGCAATTCCATTAGACCCAGTCACCAAAGCACACCTCGATAACCCGTCCGACCCCGATCAACCCCAATGGTCATTAGACTCACAAGGTTTCATTAGACAATCACATTTATGTACCGGACTCCGACACCCTTCGGCTGCGAATCCTACAACATAAGCATGACCACCCAATCTCGGGACATTTCGGCCTCAATAAGACCCTCTCACTCATTAGAAGAGAATATACATGGCCCGGCATCTGAGATTTTGTTAAGCACTATTGTAAATCCTGTACGTGTTTACGCTCTAAATCACAGTGACACAAACCATATGGCCTACTCAAACAATTACCAATACTGGAAAAACCTTGGAACTCAATTTCTATGGATTTCATCGAGCACCTACCGGTATCCGAAGGTCACACAGCAATCCTAGTTGTTGTGGATCGGCTCACAAAGCAAAGTATTTTCATTCCAACATATGACACAATAACATCTGTACAGTTAGCTGAACTATTCGTCACCCATGTATTTTCCAAGCATGGCGTTCCATCGCATGTCACATCCGATCGCGGATCCGAGTTTGTTTCTCACTTCTTTAGGTCACTCGGAAAAGCACTGGACATGAAGCTACATTTCACTTCAGGCTATCACCCGGAAGGCGATGGCCAAACCGAACGTATGAATCAAACCTTGGAACAGTACATCCGTGTCTATTGCAACTATCAACAAGACAATTGAAAATCACTACTACCGCTAGCCGAATTCGCATATAACAACGCACCAAATGCCACTACTGGCATCTCGCCTTGCTTCGCAAATAAAGGCTACAACCCCAACATTGCAATCCACCCGGAACACGATCTCGCATCCGCCCGTGCTCAAGACTTTGTTACAAACCTCGACGAGCTACATCAAGAACTTCGTAAAACTATCGCAATGGCTCAAGAACAATACCAACGGTCTGTGGATAAGAACCGACTTCCGCCTCCTGACTTTAAGATCAGAGACCGAGTATTCATTAAAGCCAAGTTTTTCCGAACTACTAGACCTTCTAAGAAGCTCTCTGAAAAATATTTAGGTCCTTTTGAAGTTATAGCACAAGCCGGCACACTTTCATGGACGCTTCGGCTCCCCGACAACATGCATGCAGTGCACCCGGTATTTCATGTATCTATGTTAGAACCTTGTGTTCCTAACAGTATACCGGATTGCATACAACCACCACCTCCACCCATGATGGGGAACCCGAATTTGAGATATCAGAGATCCTAGACTCAAAAATTGACAATCGCCGACGCTCATGCAAATTACTTTATTTGGTCAAATGGGCTGGCTATGAAGGGTACAGATGAAGAAACTTCATGGATCCTAGCTACAGAGCTCGGTAATGCCTCAGAAATCGTTCTAGGGTTTCACCAAGCTTATCCGAACAAACCCAGTCCTCTCAATTCTTTATAAGTCTATCATGCGGTATCCGACCTTTTTCCGACTATGCCTTATGTTTTCACGCCTATGATTTGTTTGTTTTAAAGAAAAACCGATATATTTTTACTATCTAAACTTCTCCCTCCTCCCTGGCCTCCGAACCTCCTCCGCACCAACAGCCACCGATACCGCACCACCGACCTTTTTCCGACACCCCAATCTCGTGCCCAATTCCATCGCAACTCGAGACTTCCAAATACTGCTCAAGTTGACCACCAAGAGACTCGATAACACTGGTCTGTTTCTCCAGCCCGACGCCCAAAGTCGCAATTGCTCGGTTATGAGCCCTTGTTGTCGCAACGTCTCGTATCGGAACCGAGTCGTCTCCGAGAAGTATGTCCGCATAAGGCGGTTTTGCTCTTCTAGAGCATCGGCCTGTCGCTCCTGGAACGAACCATCGGCCCCCGGGAAAACACACCCAAGCTTCTGATCGGCGCACTCTTGACAAGTGCGGCCCCGACCATTGGCCCGGGGATGACAGGTTCAACCCGTTTCGTGCACCGATTGCACTTAGGGTCATTTTCGGGCCCCACCTTGGGGGCCTGCTTTTGTTTCTATAGGAAAATTATTTAGAAAAGTTTTTATTTAGGAAACCGAACCCACCTTGGGGCTCGACGGCCCCGGTGCATCCTCCTCGTCCTCCTCTCCCTCTTCGTCATCGGACTCCGAAGGCGTCGCAGCCTTGCGCTAACAAATATTGTCAGTAAGGTTCGCAAAAGATACCAGAGCCGACTTACCTTTCCCTCCCGCTTCTTTTTCGCCGCCTCCTCCCGCCCGATCGGCCTCCTGCTGCTTGTTCTTTGCAAGCACTGCTTCCCAGTGCTTGCACGTGGCCTCTTCTGCCGCCTGTTTCTTCTCCTCGGCCTCGATGGCCGCCAACTCCTCCTTCTCCTTCCGCTCCTCCTCTTCACGCGCCTTTTTCTTCTGCTCGAGTATACGCCGACGCTCCTTCGCGTTCGCCGTACCACTCGGACCGACATGGGCGCAACTGTTAACCTAACCGGGAAGGGTTTTTGACCCCGAGCCTATGGTCATGGTGGTTAAGGGAAGAGAAGTAAAATTTCAAGCGCCAGGACCCCTCGAATTTTTATATGTAAAATTTTGCCGAGTCACATGATGTTTTGACACACCCAGCCGTACCCGACAAGTTTTTACGTACGGGATCTAGATTTTCGGCCTCCTTGGGATTTCGGCCAAAAGGGGAGATACTGTTACGACCGTGTCGCAACCCTATCGGTCCCGAGGTTATCGCCACTTATCAAACGTTTCAAGTCACCATCTCGGAAACCATCGGCCCCGAAGCTGACGTATGTTTTCGCGAAGATCAAACTCCGTTTACGCCCACATCAAAATAACTCGTATTGTCTGGTCAAACTTTGATATGTCCCCTTTATTATGTTGATCCGTTCAATCTTATGTTTCACATATGTCTATCTATATTTGTAGTCCTTGAACTATTTCCTTTTATCGTAATCCCGCTCTCGGTTATCATCGGCCTCCGAACTAATCATAAACTTCCCGTTCCTAGTCAAGCTTATTGTTAATACCGTTTTCCGCCCTTCTCCCCATTAGTATTTTCTAGACGCCTGTTACTTGTATATGAACCCGCTGTAGTTGTAGTTACTAGGCAATCAGAATATCGACTCAGAATACCCTCATACCTGTAACAGTCTCATACTAAGAATCCCCCCCATCCGCCTTCGCGTGCGCTCGCCCACTCCGGCCCCGACCCCTTGGCCCGACGCTCGACTTGTCCTTCGGTTCCGATCGGTATCTCGCCGAAAGGAGCTCTTTAGGATTAGTCTTCGCCCGCCCGAAATCTAAGGACACCCTACGGATATTTGCGAGGGCGCAGCACATAAGCTGAAGCCAAGTCCTTCCGATCGGTCCCTGTCGGCCACTGACACTAGTCAGTTTTCAGTTCT
>WHVD01000334.1:0-40120 GCA_015178975.1 Hysterangium stoloniferum | reverse complement strand
CCTAAACCCTAAACCCTAAACCCTAAACCCTAAACCCTAAACCCTAAACCCTAAACCCTAAACCCTAAACCCTAAACCCTAAACCCTAAACCCTAAACCCTAAACCCTAAACCCTAAACCCTAAACCCTAAACCCTAAACCCTAAACCCTAAACCCTAAACCCTAAACCCTAAACCTAAACCCTAAACCCTAAACCCTAAACCCTAAACCCTAAACCCTTAACCCTAAACCCTAAACCCTAAACCCTAAACCCTAAACCCTAAACCCTAAAATGGATCTGGTCCCTAGATGAACCCTACCAGACCCATATAACCTCTACAGGCAAAAAGAAAATGCAGAGTGCTAGGTATTTTTTCTTTCGAGCATCTCATAAATGTGACAACAAGTCACCTTTTCATCAATATTGTACCATTCATCCACCACCCTCTCCCACAACTCTTCCATTCCCTGGGATGCATTCTCATACCCTGCCAACCTCCTCTTCAGGTGATTCCATAGGTGTTCAATGGGATTCAAGTCAGGAGACTGTGCTGGCCATGAGAGAACCCTGAAACCATTTTCTTGGAACCAATTCTGGGCCTTCTTGCAGGTATGCTTGGGGTCATTGTCTTGCTGGAAGATGATACTATTGGCAGATTTACCATAGTCCTTAAGACTGGCTTGCAGGCCATCCTCCAGAACCTGGATGTAGAGATCCCCATCGATCCTTCCATCAATCTTGCATGCATACCCAACCCCCTCCCTCCCACAGCATGCACCCCCAAACCATTAAAGATCCACCACCAAACTTCAGGGTTCCCTCAACCAGCCTGTCACTAAAGCCCTCCCCTGCCTTTTTCCACACCCACTTCCTGCCATCTGACCCCAGCCTATTAATTTTGGTCTCGTCAGACCACACCACCTTCTTCCAATCCTCCACAGTCCAATCCTGATGTGCCAAAGCAAAATCCATCCTCTCCTTCCTATGTCTCTTAGAAAGAAGAGGCCTTTTCTTCTTTACCACAGGCTTCATCCCAGCTGCCTTGAGTCCACGATGCACTGTTTGAGGATTGAGTGACTGGTTAGTGATAGTGCAAAGTGCCTTTGTTGCATCTACAGCTGTATCAGCCTTTCCAGAGCTGATAAGGTGTTGTGTAAAATAGATGTTGGCTGTGGAGAGTTTGGAAGGGTGACCACCAGAGGACTTAGAAAGGTGGGAACAGTGTTTAGAACAAAGTCTAGAGATAGTAGCATAGCAAATAGCCAGTAGAAACTGAAATATGTCTGGCAGAATGGCCAGCATTAAGTAGAGAAAGGATCTCATACTGGGCAGCAGTGGAAAGGGGATGCATAGTTAGAATTGAGGGAATCTTAGCTGAGAAAGCTCTTCTACTTATACTGTAGTAATGATCACATTACATGTTGAAAAACATAAACAACTGCAAACAATCAACATAGGCACATGGTTTTCATGCTAGAATCTGTCAGTTACAAAATGTATCCAATGAACCCTCTCCATTAAGATATTCATAGTGTTTCCATATATGGATATTACATAATACAGTTCTACCATATACATATATACATGATAGGTCATGTTCACAAATATTTTGGTGATTTCTACTATTTTATCTACTGGTATATAGCATATATAAGCTGAAACTACAAAACATTGGATACATTTTGTAAGTCACTGTAGTTGAAGGCATTCATCAATAAAAGGGATGTAGAATGAATCAAGGGCTTTTGGGAAATTTGGTCTGGGGATGACTCCTAAAGGGATAAGATTTTCCATGAGCATTCGATCCTCTGGTGGTAGATTGTAATTGATGAGGATCATTGGCCAAGCTGAAGTGCTCTGCCATTTGCCTGATGCTGGGTGTATTGCAAATATCTACCGAAATGGCATATTTATATAACATTATATATATAACCTGGTCTCACCTGAAACCCATCTGTTGATCCACCCAAAGCAATGTCTCGATGATCTGAGAAATACTTGTGATCTAACTCTTGACCATCTATGCAAACCTGTCTCTCACAAAGCTCTTGATAATGGGTACTGTCAAAGATATCATTAATTTCCCCATTTATGTGGTCACAGTTGTTCCAGTAATTCATACACTTAATCATCTCTGGAGATTCAAACCAACCACAAAGATGAGGAATAAGAGGCATATAAGAGAAGTGGGACACAGGTTTGCCATTTGGATGAAATCGAGGTGCATTGCAAAATTCACAGGTGTTTTGGTCAATGTGATCTCCAGCATAAAGACAACAAGAATTTTGGCACATGTCAAAGTATTGTGGAGTGACACCAGATAGAAACTCAATCCATTGAGACATAAGATATTCAGTATTGAGTTTGTGTTTGTGTCTGAACATTTGGCACATGTGGTTAAAAGTTCATCTGGATAGTCCCCTGCCCTCCAGGCCTAAAGTAAATGCACTAATGTTATCCATGTCATCATCAGTGAGCTCCTGATCACCTATGTACAATTAATATGAATAAAATACTATCATTACTTTATACTGTGAGACAACTTACGAAGATCATGTAACATGCACTCCCATTCTTCAGCATATTTTTCCTTCAGAATCCAGATCAGATCTTCGTTGGTCAAGCCATTGTCATAAATCTCCTCTTCTTCATCTTTTCCAAAACCTTCTCCATGATCACTAGTATTGTTGCTGGCAGAGCTACTACAACTTTGGGTAGGTGAATGCATTGAATACACATTGTCTATATCCATCCCTTCTCCTTCCCATGTTTGATTAAAGTTGGTGCCTCGACTGTTGTCATCACTAAGTAAACCATCATCTGATGATTGATCCAGATGAGCCAATGAGCTACTTGAGATAGTGCCTGAGCTATTTTGAGAGGACTCAGATTGTTCTTCAAGTTGTCAGTGATGTCGTTCTTGTTGACATTTGGTCAGTTCTTTAGTGCAAGAAGGACGACATAGACATGGTTTTCTATGAGTCATACTGTAATGTGTTGATGCAGGAGGGGGGGTATATGCCAGTACACTGTGGACATGAACAGAAAATGTCGGTATTACTAAATTACTGTATTGGACTACCGTACATAGCTAGCACAAAATATACTGGGATCCACAAGTGTCATCACAGTAAGGTTATTACTGAACAGTGAAAACTATGGACTACTTTAGCAAAATTTGTGTTACGTTCATTCAAACTCTGCTCACTGTCCTTACGAACAATTATTATTTATCCCTACCACTCATATATCACTTGAACAAGCCTAATGGAGAATTCAGAAACAGATCCTGAAATGTGGGCAGCATTTATAGGTAAGTAATATCTTATTAAGTCCATATGAACTTCCCTGAACTGTTCACATTATCCACAACCATCCTACCTGGGAATTCTAGCCTTTCAAATGTCCAAGAATGCTTGTAGTCATTCCCACACATCCAATCAAAATATATCCTGTATTATTTCCTATTTTTCAACACATATAACTATATACTAACATATTCCTACACTGAAGCTGAAAATGAAGAAGGGAGTCATTCAGTCAACAATGATAATGAAGATGATGGAAATAGTACTGCTGCTGATGAAGAACCCATTGACCTATCACATGTTCTCATGCAGCAGAAGAATGGTGACATAATTGAGAGAATCTTCAAACCATCTGGGTGTGGTGGGCGCAACTTCAATGTGCACAAAGCCATTGACTTAAGGGATGATAGTGTGTGGTACCAAGACATTTTGGTGGGCTTTATTCCATTATTTGCTATCACCAGACTCATTTACAGACTATTGTGAAGCAATCTGTACATCGCTGTACATCTAAATACATTGACATCTAGCATTCTATTCGTGATCAGTCAAAAAGAAACCTTGTTAAGGTCGAAATTGAGGTGAGCTACTCATAACTATTGTGCTGTCAGACTTCATTCCATATAAATGAATATCAGGTCTTGGAGGACCATCCTGAGCTTGAAGTCTTTGATGGTGCCTGGCCTATCCATGCTCTCATCCCACAATATCTTAAGAATACATCAGAATGAGTACGAATGGCAGACAAACGTCACATCAAGTGACTTGGAACGGATCTTCAACTGAAGAAGACTATGTCAGGTGCCAGCCAAGCTCACAGAAATGCCAAGAACAAAAACAAGGAATTGCATAGAAAAAAGCCCAAGAAATCCAGTACACCTACCATATTTTCCTATATACTACTCCTAACATTCTACTCGAGGAACACATGCTCCAATTACCTCAAAGACTGTTACGAAAACCACTGACAAATCAGGTTCATTTTATTTACAGACTGCATTTATTTATTTATATTAATATTATCATTTGTGAAGCATCTGGTGTTTCCATTTCTATATCACAGAATGTGACAAGTAGCAGCCATCTGGTCACTGCAAATGGTAACACAAACATTTAATATGTCATTCACACTAACTATCAAGTACATTCAGAATCTAACAGGAGAAGCCTATCAAAGGTGGCACAAATATCTTCTCAGCCAATCAATCATCTTCAAAAGGAAAAAAGTAACGCCGTTGATTTGGTATGTTCCTTTTGTATGACTTCACTTCACAGTTTCACCCACTTACCACAGAGTCTCCCGGCATTATCAACTATTGTTCCATCCATGTCTTCACCCATCACAGTCTCACAGCCCAAACCACACCAAAATGTCTGCCCCCACATCATCAGTGATAAAGGATTTAACAACAATCATGATAGTGATGGGACTGAGATGACTGATGGTAAAGAGAACTGCAAGAGTATGCAGTGTGCTGGTCAATTTACCACCAAAAGGGGATGAAAGCAGGTGTTGAGCCCTAATGACAGCTAAATAGTTCATGCACAACTTTCACATTTGTATCCGCGAAGATCTACCAACCATTTTTACTTTATATTATTAGTCAAAGCACCATAAAACCATTCAAGACATTACACCGGTAGGTTTACTCCTCACTGTATAACCCATCTCAAGCCTACTTCTTTCATTCAATATAGCCATAACAACTACCCAAAAGGTACAGATATTTATATGTCAGATTATAGCTGAACTGAATGGCATCTCATAAGGTAAGGAAAAGAAACCTCAGCAATCATTGAGTCCTTCATCGAAGCCCACACATGTTACAGTAGTACATTCTCAATAATTATTGATATTATTGATTTTGCTTAAACACTGCCGATAGCTCACTGTTCCCAAATCCACTCAAGGAAAGAAAGTAAAAGCAATGGTCAGTGGATTCCTTACATTTGCAACCAGTCAGTCCATGTTTATTATATATACTCACAATCGAACAGGTGCCCTCACCAGCATTTCTACTGGCAGTGTAAATGAAGGACGGTGATTTTAAGATTATTATTATTATTTGAAGATTATTTTAATATATTTGGCTATAGGTATTGATATTTAAATGTTAACTGTTGTAGTCATTGAAATGGCATCATTCAAAGCTGCCGCCTGAGTCTTGCACTCCTCATCATACACCCAATGCTGACAATCCCAATTTCCTGCAACCCCTCACCCCTCACCACTGGTACGCAATGTCTCGGAGTATTTGCTTCTACAGTCGTCTTCGTTTCCTTATGCAGACAATATCAAAATTTCAAACTACTGTCACTTTTGCTATCACTTACGTTTTCCAGTGAGGTATTTGTTGTTCTTTTCCTTCTCAGTGGTTCAGCAAATCAATTAATATGGACTGATTGGCAATGAATATATTTCTATTCCACTGTGCATGTATGTACCATTCCAAACTAGATGAAAGCCCCTCTGGCACCGAATATACTATATTTTCAAGCTGATATGGATCTACTTGTGAACCTATGAAAAGCCTGATATTGACCGATAACCAGTGCTAATTTGCACTGGCTGCAACATTTTTTCACAGTGGCACCAGTGCCTTTTGTACTTTTCAAAAAGACTGGCACTGAACTAAATTTTTTTTCAAAAGCACTGATAATCGGTGCAATGGGACTTATGACCAGTATGTAAGGGAGCTATTCTCAGCATCCGAGGGCTTTCAAATAAGTCCATTTCCTTGCTACAGTGTATATGGCTCACATTATTGCATTCTTTGTTGTGTATCTTCCTTAGGGTTATATGGGTCTAGTAGGGATCATCTAGGGATCATATTCTGTTCACATAGGTTCAGATATGGTCAATATAGGGTTCATATTTATGCACATACATAAGGCAGGTTTAGCCAGCAAGGAGGAGGCTACATACAGAAGTTTTTTGTGGGGGAGGAAAACTGCATTCACAGCTACACTATGTATATACAGAGCACCTGTACTTACCAGCAAGGAGCAGCCTGAATGTACAGTTATTATCCAGGAAGAAAACACAGCTGCAGTATAAAAAAACAATACTTGGACTCATCAGCAGCAGGAGCCCAAATGCAAATTTTTTGTCCTGGAGAACTTTGCATTCACAGCTGCAGTATAAAGCAGATTTTGGAATGTGAGTCTGATTTGTGTAGCTTTGCTTAGGAATTGGTATTCTAAGAAGAGTTTGGAATATACACACAAATAGGACAAATTCGGTGTCTCTCTAGTAATGGATTCAAGAGGCATTTGTTAGTCATTCACACAGGAAGAGATTCAATTGTTAAAAAAGGTTACATTGTTCCATTTAGAGCCACATTACATATACCAGGACAATCCCACTCTCCACAAAATTTGAGGATCCTTAGTAGCCTTGTTTTATATAAACTCCAACAATTGCCCATTGAATCCTTACATATAAGACCCTACCTTTTTGGTCCTTCACAACTTGTTTTTACCATGTTACCCTCTGGCACCTTGCCATCAGAACCCCCAACCATAGTGTTACCAACAGTAGCACCCTGACACCATGGGTGTGGGTGTGGGAGAGAAGATGCTCAATTCTGATGATATGTTGGGGGACACATCTGTTCCGTTGTCATTGGTGCTTTACATACCTGCCATGCCTGCTACTACGGTCACTGCAAAGTTGGTTCCTATGCCACCACTGTCTCCTCTGTCACAACACTCACATTCACAGTGGCAGTTGTCATCATCATTGCATCGATTATCTGTGCCTGTTATTACTGTCACACCTACAACACCTGCCACTCCCTTATCACCAGTGTAGCAGGCTGGGTAAATAGGTGTGTGCCTGAACAATTGCCACTCCCTCCTAAGCATGAGCTCTCTCTAACATTTGCTGATTTTTTCTTAATGTGAATTGTCTATAGGTATCAATCATATTTGAAGACCTGGAGACTGGCTGGTGTATGTTGAAATTCATTTCATAGGGTGGATTCAACTGATGTATCTTTGCAGCAGCATGCCCATTGAACAAGTGTGATTGATGTTGAAGCCAGTACACATCTTTGATGTGAATCCTTCTTTGGACATACCCTGACTGAAAGACTTGGTGAGTGTCATGCCTTTTGAGAATGGGACTTCCAAATCTTCCAGTAATGGGATTTCCAGTGACCTGGCTAATGGGATTTCAAATCTTTCCATTAATAGGACTTCAAATTATTCTACTAATGGGACTTCAAATCCTACCCATAATGCAGCTTCCAAGCACTCAAGTGATGGGACTTTGGATCATTTGAGTAATGGGACTTCAGGTCATTCAAATAATGAGACTGTTAATCATATGAGTAATGGGACATTGTGTTGTGCTTAATGTTGGGGTGCTAGATTTGGGCTGGTGTAGGACCTTCTGCCACTACACAGCTATCAGCTTTGGTTGCTTTCCTCACACTTGCCAATTTTTCGTGATTTGTAGAATATTTCTGGGAAAAGAATGAGGAGGTTGATGCTGTATTGGCAGTTCCAAATGGTGTCTGTAAGTTTTTGTGGATGTGATTGACTGTATGCAAGTGGCAGGTTAATATCAATGTCTTAAATAATAGTGAGGCTGTTGTTGATGGTTATCTGGATTAAATGAAGCCATAACTGATGTAGGCTCTGTGGTGTAGTTGTAATGGTACTTTGTTTAACCCCAGAATTCATGTTCACATTGCCTACAACTTGGCCACCGCAATGGTGCCAATCCATGAGGTGCACATAGCCCCTTCGCCCTGCCACGGCTAATATATCCCCTGTTTGGGAAAAGGCACACGTTATCCATACTGAGATCTGAATTATCGGGATTAGCGTGAGTTCCCCAAAGACTATGGGGGGTACAGGCGCCACTCTTTAGGTCGTATATGTAATAGAATGGACGGTGCCCCGTGAGGAGCACAGAAGAACCGCCAGGGTGGAATTGGGTATTTGTAATGGGAAGGGTTGGTATATGAACCGATTGGAGATGTGGGTTGGTATGGCCATCGATCTAAGGAGAGCACAAGTGCACAATAATGACACGTCGATAGTACAACTGACATTGAATAATGCAATCTGCGATCCGCGCTAGCAGTCAAGAGAATAGATATCGAAGGTGACGGATGAAATTTCACCGATCTAATCTCCCCTTCTGCTTTTGCAGATTGGTTGGCATCCCGCAACCGCTCTATGGAAATTTGTCCCTGCGGCAGCGACCTTTGAGACGACAGTAGTTTACCAGATGAATTGATCAATGATGTAATACGGTCCTCGTCCCCTGATGCACTCGCAGACTGAGAAGACTGAGAGGCTCTCCGCCGCTTTTGTCCACGCAGTCTATCCCGAGCAGCCGATGCCCACTCAGGGTCGGGATTCTTTTCAAATCTAAACTGGAGATCAGCATGTGCTTCTATCACTAGACACATGGCCTTACTGGTGACGAAGCCGGGTCTCATAATCTCTGCCTTTGATAATGTCCTCCACAGGAGCATCACGCAGCTTCCGGAGTCGATTGTCTGATGCAAGAGAAACCTCAATATTCACATCATCGAGGTCCACCCACGCCGCTTTTTTCTTGCGATCCGAATTGAGTACTGCAGCTGCTCTTGAATCTCCTCTTTGTCTGCTATCATCCTTGGTTATTTGTTGCAGAGATCTTGGACTTTATAATCTTTATTGTAATCGATGGTATGGTTTGAATTTAATAATAAGTCGTCAGGCAACCTTGAAGGCCGGCCCAGTATTGTCAACATAGAATAGCTTTATAATTGTCAATAAAAGAAGAAAAATTTGGCTCTAATCGTCACATCTGAGTCCACTAATCCACCTCCTATCTCGACATTTAAATCCTTGGCCACCACTTCCTGGTTTATAAAAACTCCTGTTGCAGCACCAGAGAAGCTTGTGCCGAAAAGAAGAGCCTCTAACCTCTTCTCTTCGTCGTCTTTGATGTTTTTGTCATTTAGATAAACCCTAAACCCTAACTCGGTAAAGGCGTGCAGAAGGGCTAGTCAGCTCAAATTTGCACTCCTAGTATTTTAAGATGCTCAGACAAGCACGCTTATTTGGAATATACTTTTACAAATCTTCAAGTTAACATTTAGGCTTCTATTCGCCCATAAGTTACCCGCTGACAATGTCGCAGCCTAGATAATGTCCGTTCCTTCCCCAATGTCTCCATGGTACATAGCTTATCATATCCCTGAGATGCCCCGCCCCAATCGTCGTTGGAGGGAGGGAATGAAACCGCTAGATAACAGGAAGCACATCCTTCGCTGTTATGAAGCCTTCAAGGCCATTATAGGCATCTAAAGGTGTTTTCAGAATTTATTGAACATGTTTTAATACCAAATCAAGATTTTAGGAATATGTAATTGTATGGTTCAATTTTGTATTTGACACAATACTCTGTTGTTAGTGAGCAGCAATCTTGATAAATCGCTGCGCTAATAAAGACGATCATCTGATGATCGGAAGCATAATCCCCATCGTCCAGCTTCTAATTGCGTAGTTCAAAGAATAGCTCTCGGTAAAAGAGCGCTCAAATGTTACAGCGGGGCACATCCAAAGACGTGATTCCTCATACCAGTACCCTGAATGACACATGAAGTCTCCGGCGTAATTGGATAGCTTGCCTGAGCTTGCATCGGCGATGTGAATCGTACAAATCGGCCTTCTGAGAACACCAGCCAGAGCTTTAGAAGTGAAATGCTGGGGAGAGCTATTTGAGGACCATATAGTTTTGCAACCAAAGGCGGACCAGGAAGAGAGTGTAATGCTTGTGCGGTCATAACAAGGCGACCTCTACAAAACGCTTTTCAAAATGGGTTCGGCGAGCCTCAGTGAGGGATGGAACTGCATTGCTTGGAAGTCATGTTCCTAGGACAGAAAATGAGCCAAGACTATAACAAGCCATAAAGTAAGGACTCGAATACACCAATCTGAAGGAAGAAAGCTGACCGTAATAGCAACTTTAATATCTCAGCGTGAAAAACGTTCGCTGAGAGTTTTCCGGGCTATACTACAAGTATATAATAATACATTTCAATAGGAGATTCAAATTGAAACAATTATTGATGTTTAGTTCTTCAAGACTCGTTTCCTAATAGACCAATATGCGGGGAGGAGGAGATGCTGAAACAACTCGTTGTGTCGACGGAGCTGGCGCCGGTATTAGCATTGGACGAGAGCGGCTACAACAACCTGGTATCAGTCAGTAGCGGGCCGCATTGCTTGGAACAAACGGAGCGATTGAAAGTGGTACAGATTGGGCTTGTTGTAGGATTGGGTGTGAGGCGAGATGTAAATAGATTTGAGAGGTGCGTACGTGTTATACATGCCATTTGTGCGGGCTATAGGAAAGTGCCGCGCAGGGTGTCGCGCTGCCGCGCAAGTGCCGCGACATATTTCTTTTTTCAAAATCAATAGATACTTCGTCAATTTTGTATTGAAAATCACCAAAATAAAATTATATTTGACATTATATCATCAAAACATGAGCACTGTTACATCTAGTGTACATTTTCCTGCTGAAATATACCTTGTGCACTACTTTAATTGGCACATACTTAGTTTTAGCCCTTCCTTGAGTGGTATTAATTCTCAAACAAACTTATTAAAGTCTTAAATAATAAAATATAACTTCTAAATGATATGGGTTCTAGGTTTACACGAAAACTTGCATGTCGCGGCAGTTACCTTCCTAATTAGGAAGTGCCGCGCAGTTGTCCTTCCTAATTAGGCCGACCACCTGTGTATCTTCTATTTCCGACCTAATTAGCTTGCCGCATAGCCCCCTGAGCCCTGACCTAGTTAGAATGAATAAGCTGTTTTGCCGCACCGTTCTGCACTTCCCAGCTGCTAGATGAGTCACCCTTCGCTTGCAATGCTCCACGCGACCTCTTCTCTGTTGTTTGTTCCTGACTGTGGGCAAGCGAATAGAGTTCTATTGCGTCACCACCGCTCTTTTGCATGACCAGAAAAGATCGGGCCGTGCTCAAGCTGGCGGAAGCGAAAATACATGAAGTCTACCAAATGTAAACTAGGGTAAGCGGAAGGGTGGGTGTAAAAATTTTGAGCGGAAACTCGAAGTCTTTGAAGACGATCGAGTGCGGAATTGAGACGGGACGAGATGGAGAGGTATGTACTATGGAATTCAGTATATATGGCCTAAGGACAATAGAAGAGAACAAAGAGGAAAATAGAGTGGGGAGAACAAAGAAATAATGCATAGCATTGTTTGCTAATGTCACGTGCCTCCTTCAGAGAAAATGGACAAACTAATTTGTCCAAACCAAGTTGTACACAACTGTACATAGCTGACATAATGCATCTCCCTGCACTTTGCTTGTCCCCCACCTGCCGCCATTTCATTCCTGGGCTTTGCTTTCCTATCATTTCATTGGCAAGAAGCGCAAATTAGGGCTTTCTTCAAAGGTCTCTATATCTAGTATTGGGCCAAATGGATGTCTTGTAACTTCTAGGATTACTACTGCGCACATACATCAGAATGCTGCCAATTTTATTCAAGAATGTCAGGAAAGGTTGAAATGTAAGTAAATTACACTTTATTACATATAATAACATAATGACTTTATGATGCCAACATCAAATTGTTTAGAGATATTTCAGGGATTTTGAATGCGGAAGATTTGTATACTGGTGTACCACACCCCTGCAGATTTCCTGTCGATGTTGAAATTTGATGCCCATGCCCTTTGACTGTTGCCCCCGAATTGTCACACACCATTGCCCATGTTTTGCATCATCGCTATCACCATTTCCATGCCGATTTACTGGCTGTTGTCCCCGCTGCATTTTTCCTGCTACATTTTGCACTGCTGCCACATCTTGCCACCAATGCCACCGTGTTTCACCACTATCGCCCATTCCTCCAACATTTCCATGGCATCTTTTTTCACTGTCACCGTGTTTTCCACTCATCTTTGCGTTTTCCACTCATCTTTGCATTTTCCACTCATCTTTGCGTTTTCCACTCATCTTTGCGTTTTCCACACATCTTCGTGTTTTCCACTCATCTTCACATTTTCCACTCATCTTCATGTTTTCCACTCATCCTATATTTCAGGGAGTGCTTTGGGCACTTGGTTTTCCTCGAGGGAGTGTGTTAGAATATAGGGCTGTGTGAGCATGCACAAGGTGCTACACTGGCCCCATTGTTCTTTTGATTTTTGCTGTATTGCCACTATTGTTCTCATCGTGTATATACATAAGTAGTATAGTTTTTTTATAATTACACTATCCATTTTCCCCCAGACATGGAGGTCAAATGGAAATTATATTCATCTTTGTTTATGATTCTTATGAACTTCGAGAACTGATTTCAACAGTTTTAATATACTTCTCATTATCAGAGTGTAGTACAAAAATCATAACATTCAACCAATATTCCAACAGTTTTGATGCACTTCTCATTATCAGAATGTGGTACAAAAATCATAACATTGAATTAACAATCCTGATATTGCTGATAGACAAGTAGAAAGTATTTGATATCTAATTCTTTAGTTGATTTCCCAGTCAGGCTATGGTATGACATTACATGTATATAAGATCACAGATGGAAGCCATATATAGCGCATGGACAACACATAAGGATGTGTTTATTAAAGATCAATTGTGGTTGTTTGAAGAGGAGATATCGGAATAGTTAGTTAATTCAATGTTATGATTTTTGTACCACACTCTGATAATGAGAAGTGCATTAAAACTGTTGAAATCAGTTCTCAAAGTTCATAAAAATCATAAGCAAAGATGAATATAATTTCCGTTTGACCTCCATGTCTCATAGGGGGAAAATGGTTAGTGTAATTATAAAAAAACTATGCTACTTATGTATATACACGATGAGAACAATAGTGTGGCAATACAGTGAAAATCAAAAGAACAATGGGACCAGTGTAGCACCTTGTGCATGCTCACACAGCCCTATATTCTAACACACTCCCTCGAGGAAAACCAAGTGCCCAAAGCACTCCCTGAAATATAGGATGAGTGGAAAACATGAAGATGAGTGGAAAATGCAAAGATGAGTGGAAAATGCAAAGATGAGTGGAAAATGCAAAGATGAGTGGAAAATGCAAAGATGAGTGGAAAATGCAAGGATGAGTGGAAAATGCAAAGATGAGTGGAAAATGCAAAGATGAGTGGAAAATGCAAGGATGAGTGGAAAATGCAAAGATGAGTGGAAAATGCAAAGATGAGTGGAAAATGCAAGGATGAGTAGAAAATGTGAAGATGAGTGGAAAATGCGAAAATGAGTGGAAAACACGGCGACAGTGAAAAAAGATGCCATGGAAATGTTGGAGGAATGGGCGATAGTGGTGAAATATGGTGGCATTGGTGGCAAGATGTGGCAGCAGTGCAAAATGTAGCAGGAAAAATGCAGCGGCGACAACAGCCAGTAAATCAGCATGGAAACGGTGATAGCGATGATCCAAATGATGCTCTTGAATAAAATTGGTGGCATTCTGACATGTGCGCAGTAGTAATCCTAGAAGTTACAAGATGTCTATTTGCACCAACACTAGTTACAGAGACCTTTGAGAGCCTTAATTTGCGCTTCTTGCCCATGAAATGATAGGAAAGTAAACCCAAGGAATGAAATGGGGACAGGCAAAGTGCAGAGACGAATTATGTCAGCTATGTACAGTTGTGTATATGACAATTAGAGATTTGGGTTCACATGTAGAGCATTGGGTTGTCTAGCCGGGAAGTGCAGGACCATCCAGCAGGGTGCAGCAAACAGCTTATTCATTCTAACTAGGCCAGAGCTCAGGGGGCTATGTGGCAAGCTAATTAGGTCGGAAATAGAAAATAGGTGAGGCCAACTGCCACGACCTGCGCGGCACTTCCTAATTAGGAAGGTAACTGCCGCGACACTGAAACAACTGTACTTGTGGATGAGAGGCTCTAAAAAACGTCAAATACTATGTGAGAAATGCTTGATATCATGGTATATGCTCTTAAAAGTGAATATTATCTACAAAAAACTTTGTTATTAGGTGTTAGGGTTAGGATTTACCATACCTCTATATCTTTTCATAATTCACCCTGGGTCATTTTCTGAGTATTCTTTTAGGCTACCTCTGAAACATAGCATTCACTCTGCTTTGTACTTCTGAGCTAATCAGAATTTTGGTCTATTTAGAGGCAAATGTGAGATTCTTGGGTGTCTGGTTCACTGCCTTCACTAAATTCTGGCCCATGCTATACATATCAAAGTATGAGTAGTAATCTATATCAGATTTTGAAATTGATAGTAAAATACCTGATATTCAGTCTCTTCTGGTTCAGGAATATCACATTCATTCCAAGAGTAGGGAACAAAAGGATATGGACTCTATCTATTCTAATGATTACCTGCATCCAATCCCCATTGTTGAAAGCTGGCAGGCCCTGCTGCTTTTGAAGTCTCAAACATTTCATGTTCAAGTAATCCAATGGCCTCTTTGTCAACATCTATAGCAGGGAAAGGTGGTCCCTGGCTATGCTGTATATGTCATGAGTGCTTCAGTAGGTCTTTAAATAGTTGTGTATGTTTAGGAAGATCCTCAAAAGGTGGGCCATCAGGGGATAATTGGGTGTGGGACTGTTTGAGGATAAGAAGAGTCATTGCATGGGCTGCAGGTACTCTTTGGATCCATTTATCCTTGTTCCTTGTACCAGAGTCTAGGTTCATATGCAACCAATAATGTGTCATGGCAATTTGTATGGAGGAGAGATTTCCAGAAAACAATATAAGATGGTTTTTAAGGTAAGTGGATTCAGCCTTCAACTCTGAAATAGCTTTCCCAGTGTATAGGTAATCTAAGGCAGGACATTATTCCCTTATAACTTGTTTTGGTGAGCTTGTTAAGTAATGGAAGATGAGGTTTCAGAAGAGCATCAAATATTGGAGATGAGGGATAATGAAGGTAATCCAAGATCTTGTCATCCTCCTATGATAATGAGCACACCAAATCCCATTTTCCCAACTGTAAAGTCAAATTTCAGTTATGTTAATAACTACAAATACCTTCAAATAGCTTACTCTAATTTTCCATCTGTACTTCTGGTCCCCCCACAAGGAGTCAATACATCATGTTCTGGAATCCATGACTCTGTTGAAGATAGATTATGATAGTGATTGTGTCACCACCATTTTACATGCCATCTTTTGGGATCAGAATCATGATCAAGTCAAATTAGCTGCACAGGATAGTAATACTTCCCATTTTGGGCAAGGGCACCTAAACCAGGTATACATGTGATTAACATGCACTAAGACAATTGAAGGTGAATTTGGATTTGGAAACTTACAAGAGGCCCTTGTGCAAAAATTGAGTAGCATGGTTATTTAGCTGTTGAGCTGTTGAGCTATTTAAAACACAACTGTAAGAGGTTATCCAAATATCAAACAAGTTGACATACCATTCTGATCGAGGTTGCAATGTCAGTTGAATCTGAACCATATCACATTCATCACAAATGAATGGCTTATTTCCAAGGTTACTGTGAGGGATCGAGTAACCTTGGACTAAGGTATAGGACAGAAAGCCAAATTGATATCAAGTTAGTGAATATACATGAGCTAGCTACTCCTATATACACCTCTAAGGCATCTAGGGAACATGGAAATAGCCACAAACTATTGTAGTGCCAGAGATCATATCTAGGGGATACATGCTAACTAGGTACTTGTACTAGCATAGGAAAGCAGGGTTTGGAAACATAACCAGCATACCCTTACAGTTACTAGCTCTTCCTTCATGTTGGCAAGCAATATGAGACCAATTATGACATTCATCACAGTGAATGTAGTCATTGGCAAACCCTTGAGCTGCTTCCTCATTTCCATCACCAGTATGTCCACAGCAACATGAGATTGGAAATAATGAAGCATTAGAATCTATCCCAGGAATCTCAGGTATGGGAGATAAGGCAGGCATAGACATAGATTTTGGGAGTCTTTTGGGCTTTGCTTTATGAATCACCACCTGGCCTTCACTATCAGACTCTACTCTTTGAAGGTATCTTTGAGAAGACTTCTGTTGGGGATAGGATACCTCATCATCCTCATCAGATTGGATTGATATATGAGATTGATTGCCATTTTGTCTTTTGAGTGTACTAAATGCATTTGGAGTGATTTGAATTTGCTTTGGAGTCACATGAGGAATGTCTTGTGGTGATATACAAATATAATCTTGAATATCAAGCCTACTGGGGTTTGTAAGCCAAAAGTGTTTCTCTGATGGAAATAGAGAAAAGATAGTAGCATTTAGAGTGGCTTGAGGCAGTGTTGCTGAAGAATTGTAGTTTAAAAGAATATGGTGATTAGCCAAGACTTTTTTTTTGTATTTTCTGAAACTCTTCCTGAGCTTTAATTCCACCTTGCAACACATATATACAGTAACAGCACTGGTATATGAAGATATGCCTGAAACTGTCTGAATCTTCTCTTCAAGGTATTGTGATATGGTACCTTTTTGTAGTTTTACTGAGAATCCTGAATGTTGTAAACCATCATGCTTGTAGATAGCATTGCCATTATGGTCATAACCAGGTAACATCCTAAGTGGATAAGGTCCATGATGGTACAGTCCAACAACTACATACAGTATGTATATAATTTGTAAAATAAAGACATCACTAAGGGAAACTTGGCATACCTTTTCCAGGAATAGATATTTTTGGTTTATTGTCTTTGGTATTGACAATATCAGGCCTAGAATGAAATCCAAATTGTTTGTAAAAATGATGGAACAGAAACTATATAAATAATACATGAGAATCAGTTCAAAAAAATGTTATGATGATATACCATTAGAGAAATATGTAAGAGGAATAACTGAATACTGTAAATTTCAGGAAGTCCAGTAAGCAGTGTATTGTATATATTTCCCTGACTGGTATAATATAATCTGTTGCTGTGGGAGTGACCAAAACAGATAAACACTAAACCTACACCTTAAAGTCTAGAGTGGAAGCCACTCACACTGTATAAGTGAAAGAGGTAACTTATCACTGTCTTAATCTACCAGCCAGGTACTCCTAACCTAATCAAAGAGCAAGCTATAAAAAATAAGAAAAAGAGACAACTATCTAAGAGGAAGGATAGTAAACCTTTTCAAAGTAAGAGATTCCCAAACTCTTACAGAAGTGTAGAATAACTGTAAAGAAACAATGCTCAATAACAGTGGATAGTAGAAAAGCTGATTAGAGTGTCACTGAATGATATAGTGTGCTTTGGGTAAGGACTTGCAAATATTGACTGTTGAGCTCAGAAGTTTTTCAAACTCCGACATTGAATCTCACTGTGTAGGTGCCGCGCACTGCTGTGAGGGATGCCGCGAAAAGTGGACAATTGCCGCGAATATACATTTTGGCTTCAAACTAAAACATAGCTATATTTTGAATGCTAATACTCAAAATACCATTTTAAATGATATATACTCTTAAAAAGTGGCTAAATTCACAATTTTAAACATTAAAACCCAGTCTTAAAGTAAATTAGCAGAGCCAGGACATATGATATATTATGAAGAATATATACAAAACTATATTTATTTTATGCTAGTTAAATGCGTATTTGAGGGCATTTTGAGGTGTCGCAGCACTTGCACGGCAGCGCGACACCCTGCGCGGCACTTTCCCATGGCCCAAGAATGTATCACGTGAGCCTTCCTCACACCAACCAAGCTGCCGTCGCGCTCCACAAACCCCCTGCTGTGAAACTCTCAAAGTTCCACAAGAAACATGGTGGTCCCCGCCACGTCCACACACGCGTCATCCAGGCCATCTTGGGCCACGGCTTCTTCGGCGCCTACTACCAACGTTTCCTTCCCGACCTCCCCACCTCCTGTCCCTGTGGCACAGAAGACATCCAGTCCCGCCTCCACATCATTTCCGAGTGCCCCCTTCATGAGGAGCACCGACACACCCTCCGCACTGCTTCTCAAGACTTATCACTCCCCATTATCCTCGGCACCTACAAAGGCCTTGAAGCCCTAGCTGAGTTCATTGACACCTCTGATGCTTTCCGGAAAGCATAACTGGCCCACCATCCCTGCTCTTCCCTGCCCTTCATTTGACCCTCTCACCCATACCAACCAGCTACATACACATCTTGCCGCCCCCACCTACCATTAGAGTACTTTTCTCCCAACCGCTATGTATCTTAGTTATGCCACGCGGTATATAAATGTATTAAAAAAAATAAAAAATAAAAGAATGTATCACGTGACAAGGCTCTCTTGTTCCATGACCACCTCTGGGGTTGGGGCCCCCAGTGCTCGTGGTGAGGGGCAGAGAGGTGGATGACAGTGAACAGGTTTGGGGGCCTCTGAATTCACTGCTCTGTCAAAGTCGGCAGCACACCAGTGTCGTCTGCAGAACGTCACTGGCACCTACCAACCATGACTGCTGCCTGGCAGCGGTCTACCCTTCCTACCCACCCCCGACTCCAGCATTCACCTATGCACTAGCAATGCAAGACTTCGGTATGCCTGCAGCCCTTGTCAACGCCTGCTAGCAGGATCTCGGGCTTTTCTTGGGGCTTGGGCCCAAGGCCTCATGGCCTCAGCTCTATACCATGTATATGTATATCTACATGCCCCCCCTTTGCTTACTAAAATCCCTTCCACGCACGTAGCTCACTCGGAACTTCGTACCACCGTAGCATAGTTTCTCTGGGGGCCTTTTCACCCCCTAGCTGCAGTTAGCCATTGTTGCTTGAAGCGGGATACAAATATATCAAAAAAAAAAACAAAAAAAAAGAACGGCCCAAGGCCTCAAGGCCTCAGCTCTATACCATGTATATATATCTACATGCCCCCTTTGCTTACTAAAATCCCTTCCACACATGTAGCTCACTCGGAACTTCGTACCACCGTAGCATAGTTTATCTGGGCCTTTTCACCCCCTAGCCGCAGTTAGCTATTGTTGCTTGAAGCAGGATACAAATATATCAAAAAAAAAGACCCTCTCGCCCATACCAACCAGCTACATACACATCTTGCCGCCCCCACCTACCATTAGGGTACTTTTCTCCCAACCGCTATGTATCTTAGTTATGCGACGCGGTATATAAATGTATTAAAAATAAAATAAAAAAGAATGTATCACGTGACTATCGATTGTATCCCAAACTTCTCTGTCCTTTGTGCGTTGGGCAAGCAACAAATCTATTTTTGCGTCGCCACCGCTCTCTTGCACGGTCGGAAAGACCCGGGCTGTGCTCAAGCCGGCGGAAGCGAAATACAATGAGGGGAGCCAACAAGGAGAAAGAAAAGCACTAGAAAGTGGGAAGCGGAAAGGGTGGGTGAAAAGAAAACTCAACTCGATGTCTTTTAAGACTATCGAGTGGTGCTGTGAGCACTATGGGAGATGATACTAGAAGTGAACTATGTACCTATCGAGTGGTGCTGTGAGCACTATGGGAGATGGGGAATGACCATGAAGACAGTAGCTATATATAATGAATGCGGGACAATAGAGGACAATGTACAATGGGAAGTGAGGAGACAATGGAAGTGTGGCCTTGCGGCCCTAAGCATGTGTCACGTGCCTCATCCAGAGAAACCGAACAAAGGCATTTGTTCGATCTATCTCTGTCCTTCGTGCATTGGGCAAGCAACAAATCTATTTCTGCGTCGCCACCGCTCTCTTGCACAGTCGGAAAGACCCGGGCCGTGCTCAAGCCAAAGAGGGAGTGAGCTGAAGGGCTGGATGCCCAGGAGGGTGAGCAATGGGAACGGCCCAATGAAGTTGTGCTGAGAGATTGAGAAGTCGAGAGCGGGAGGATTCAACATATAATTTGTATGAATCGCTTTGCCATCGTTCCTTGATGAGAGTATTTATTTCAGTGCCAATAATTTCCTTCATTTAACAAATTATCATCACTTCATGATTATGACTACATAGTAAATGCCTCCCAAGTTGAAGTGTCTCCACATGAATCGAATATGGTCACTGGATCCTCCCATAACGTCCACACATTGGAGGAACCAATGGGCTGTAGGTGGCACGTGAACAAGGAGCAAGTGGCCCAAACGATTGAATCCACGTACAGTAGAAATATTCACCACAATCGAATTATTCTGCATAATGGCAAAACTGTTTGCTATTTCGACGATGCTAATATCAAACCCGAACGGTAATTCTCTAAGTATGGTCGGTGAGCCATATTCTGACGAGACACAGGGGGCTGAACACACTCAGCCTCGCGTGAACCGTGTTACTAGAAGCTGCAGGACTCCAAGAATTCTTGGGGGTAAATGTCAAATCCAGGGACTGGATATCAATAGCACTAATTCCATCGATGGGTGTCGCCGGGACGAAGGGAACATTCAACGCCAAGCTAGAAAGACCTTTCGAGAGCCACTAAATTGCAGTTCCATCCGATTGGAGGGTTGACACGCCTCTGGCTATTACCGTGATAGCAGGGTCGCTATTGAGGTATTTCGAAAAGAGCTGGCCGAGAACGGCAAGCTCACTCTCGGATCCATTGTGGGGAACAAGACCGCCGTTCAAAGTAACATTGTTTTCACCGGGTGCCTAGAGCATAAAATGTTACTTTCGAGTGACCAGATATTAACCAGTGTAGTGCTCACGACGGTAGTGTGTGTACCCGTGCCTTGACCCAAGGAAACACCTTGATAAGTCAGGTTAAAAACTGTAGTCCCGAGATCAATGAGGAAAGGGCTAGGCAAATGGCTTAAGTTTGGCCCATTGACGATGTTCAGTTTTATTAATACCTAGAATTATACAATCCGGTGACAGCCTTGAAAGTGATTCCTCCTTGTGGGTCCATCGCGTGGCAACTGATGGAAATAGGTCAATTTGAGGAGAAACACAATTTATTTATCATACCTGGAAATCGACAAGCTTGACATGTCCATCGAAGTTATTTATACCTATATGCATTTCACCTGTGAGCATCTACTAGAAACTTGAGTGCATTCACACGGAGGTTATTACTTGTAAGCAACCAAGTAAAATTCGGCTGCGTGATCATGGCGCCAGTGAAAGCTCCAAAAGCCTGTTCGTCTGAAATAGGGAAGGTTACATTCTGGTCGATCGTTGCACGCTTGCTTTTCACATTCAGCACCTGCTGTTCCCAAGCTTGTCTTATTTTGTGTGTCCTTTGGGCCGTTTACCAGCCGGTCCACCTAGGAAAATGAGAGAATTAAAAGAAAAATCAGTGCACAGGTACAAATAACATACTGTTACAGGTTCCCTGAAGGCAATCTTCGCATTTAATATACCAGTATGTGTGACCTAGAAGATTGAATTGTTCTCCTGTCTACAAATGATGTTGAGGGAAATTCGGCGAAACTTACCACGCCCTTTAGTGAAAAGGAAAACCTATATGACCAGCGTCAGTACCTTTCCTAAAGAGATCAAAGGCGAAAGACGCGCGAATTATTCTGTGGATTTCTGATTGCAGCAGTTATCAATATTCAAAACGGAGCGGTTGACAACCAATTGCGCAATAGCTCGGACAACGGGGAGGAGAACGACAAACAAAATCACGATAGCCAATATAGCATTAATGGTCGCAATTATGATGAATTTACCAGTTTTCCAGAAAGGTATATTTGGGGAGGGCGGCTGTGTTGGGGGAACCGCGCCAACATCGCCTACATCGTATCCGACAAAGCCTGCAGGCGGCGCGCGTTCACCTGGAACATTCTGTCAGCAAAACACACGAGATGAACGCTTAAAAACAGGTGAAAAAATGGGGGAGGGGAAGATGATATCCGATGAATTCACGTGGAACATACCCGCTATAGCTGTTTGGGAGTCCATTGGTCGACTGGTGCATCATGGTCATACACGCCACTGCTGCGTCTGGTGGCCTTTCTCATGGCGGGAGCATTCATTACGACTCACAATGAAGGGGGGCGAATGGGGGACAAGGGAGAAAGGCCTGGGAAGCTATTTTTCTTAAGTACATGCCGGGAAGAGGGCGGCATGGCTGTAAACTCTACCTGGAAGAACGACTCTAAATGATCAACAATACTAGTGATAGAAGGTTGTCACATGGTACACGAACAAGTGCCAAAGAAGGGGAGGGGGGTTGAAACTTGATGCTGCACAAGGTCCAAAGTCCAATTGAGGCGCTCTATCGGATCGCGACTCGGTCGACGCATCAAGTTTATCATCATCATCATCTTCGATCGGAATAAGAATGACATGAGCCTCCAGCCCAGCCGTCGTTGCACTCGCACCTACGTTGTCATTAACCCGGATCTCCACCTCGCCTCCTTTCGACACCTCTACGGGGGTCGTTGGCGGCTCGTGATCGGGGTTAGAAGACGGCAGTGTTCTGCGTTTTGGCCAGTGCCATCACTCGTGGGTATTTATGCTCCAAGCGGGGAGCGTGCACCGTCGCGGGGAACGTGTCCATGCTGAGGAGCTTCCCAGCCGGGAGGTCGTGTGCTGCTCTGAAGAACTATATACATGTGTTTAGAAATACAATTAAGCAATCAGAACCAACTGGCAAAAACTCACCAAATACGTATTCCCCTTCCCGCTCTCAACACTCAACAACTTCAACATCGGTAAATAAACCGCATGCCCCGCATGCACACCTCGTCTCGCTCCACCCCACACCCCCCACCTTCTTTCCTGCACTGGCACCAGCACACACTCGCACCCGCTGCTTGGTCTTCTTCCCCCCCACCACCGCAAAACACACACAAACTGCAACCGCAGCAGCCCACACCTCTTCCCCGACAATATCAATCATGCCCTCCGCTGCCCTGACATACCGCGCCGCAGTGCGGCGCACCTTCTCCCTCGTCGCCGGCATAATCTCCGCCTGCTGCGTGAGCGTGTTGGGGAGGAGCGTGAGCGTCAGGACCGGCGGGCCTTCTGCAGTGTGTGCCGTCGGCGGCGTGGTGGCGGAGAGCGTGGGGAGGAGGCCGCACATGGACGAGGAGGGGTTTGGGAGGTATGTGTTCCGCCGGGTGAGGACAGGCGGCGCGGCCGGGGTCTGTGGTGGAGGCGTAGGGTTTGACGTGGGCTGCATGGCCATGGCTTTGGGTGGCTATGTGACCATTTCGGAGGGTGGAGAAGGAGGCTTAGGCATTAGACACTGCCAGGGAGAACATGTCGTCTGCTCGGAGGGGGAGGGCACATGTCGTCCAGTTCGTGTCATCGAGGTCGAGTTCGAGCTGGATCGTGGGGTATTGGGGTGATCGTGGGTGAGGGTGCTGCTGTGGTGGTGGTGGTGGTGGTGGTAGTGATGGTGTCTTTGAATGGAGAAGAAATCGAGGAGGATTTCGAGGGCGAGTTGGGAGGCTTGTATGAAGATGGCCCACCTGCTGCTCTAATAACAGACGTCAGGGGCGCATTGATCCGAGTAGTCATAGGCACCAATGGCTTCATCAAAAAACTCATCATCGTGAACACCTTTCCACCTCCACTCACATCCACGTCCGCATTCGTATTCGGCGGTGGAACTTCTCTCACAACATAACACCGCGCACAACCCACTGGCCGACGCACAATCAATAGCTCCCCTATACCAACGCTTCTCGTCATCTTCTACCCCACCGGAACCTCCTCGACACCCACCTGCCCTCACTCTTCATAATCTCCGGGACGCAATCCGGCGGCTCCTTCTCCATCACCCTCAAGTCATAGTGCCCCTTCGCCTTCATCTCCATCCGCACCAGCATGACACGCTGCGTTGCAACATGTGCCTCAATCCACCACGGGAACGCAGGTGGGAGCAGTGAAAAGTGCACCTGGGCCAGAATCGAGCTTCTTGAAGAGGTTGACGGTATGGTTGTGTAGCTGGGGAGGACTCATTAGTGCACATTTGGCGCAGGATAAACCTGATAATGAAGCGCGCTATTGAGAATAAGCTTGTGTCAAGTGTGAAGAGACGTAGAGGTCTTTTGCTACTGCTTGGGGATTCGAGGCATTTCGATTGGTAACCAAGATGTTTTAGAAAGGTGAAGAAGAAACGGCGAAGAAGACGATTTGAAATGGCAATGAAGATGATTTGAAACGGCGACGAAGATGTTTGCCAATGGTGAAATGGTGAAGAAGACATTTTGATGAGTGTTTTGAACGGCGATGGTATTTTGAACGGCGACGGTATTTTGAACGGCGACGACAAAAACGTTTGCCAAAGGTGAAACGGCGAAGAAGACATTTTCATTAGTGTGTTGAACGGCGACGAAGATATTTTGATTGGTATTTTGAATGGCGATGACGATAATGTTTGCCGACGGTGAAACAGTGAAGAAGATTTGAAACAGCGATCAAGACCATCTTGATTAGTGTTTTGAACGGCGACGAAGGCGTTTGATCGGTATTTTGAACGGTGACGACAATAACGTTTGCCAACGGTGAAACGGCGATGAAGACTTTTTGATTAGTGTTTTGAATGGCGACGAAGGCGTTTGATTGTTATTTTGAACGGCGACGACAATAACGTTTGCCAATGGTGAAACGGTGAAGAAGACGATTTGAAACGGTGATCAAGACCATTTTGATTAGTGTTTTGAACGGCGACAGATGTTTGATCAACATTTTGAACGGTGACGAGAATAATGTTTGCCAATAGTGAAACCGCGAAGAAGACGTTTGATCGGTATTTTGAACGGCGACGACAATAATGTTTGCCAACGGTGAAACCGCGAAGGAGACAATTTGAAACAGCGATAAAGACTTTTTGATTAGTGTTTTGAATAGGGACGAAGTTGTTTGATCCGTATTTTGAACGGCGATGACAATAATGTTTGCCAACGGTTAAACAGCAAAGAAGATGATTTGAAACGGTGATCAAGACCATTTTGATTAGTGTTTTGAACGGCGACGAAGATGTTTGATCAGCATTTTGAACGATGACCAGAATAATGTTTGCCAATAGTGAAATGGCAAAGAAGACGTTTGTGTAATCCTGGCCGTCTTACCACACATGCAGAGCCGCATCATTGACCACTGGTGTAAGGCTGTCGGTATCAGCCTCACTCGGTCAACACAGACAGGACTAAGTTTTCTTTATTTTTACATATCAGTAGGATACAAGGTGAATGCGAGGTTCCCTAGGGAAGAGTGGGGAAAGGATTAATGGTCAAAGAGAAGATATCCTATCACTATAGGATATGGGGTTTTTATATAGAGTCAAGGTGAATGGGGTGGAAGAACAAGGAACCGCATGATCAGGCACAGGGGTGCTACTTAACAATAAAGTGGCGGATCAATGAGTGGCTGATGGGAGAGGTTGGTGATGATGACCGCATGATAAGGCACAAGGGTGATACCAAGTGGCGGAACAATGAGTGGTTGATGGGAGAGGTTGGTGATGATGTATGTGGTAAGGTGGCCAGGCTTACAACTGGCCACCCCTGGGCCGACTTACCAATTGCCCGTGTCACCAAGTCCCAACCCGCTATTGGGCTCGATCAACAGCCATTCCCCTAGTGACACATACGCCTGGTTGGAACCATGAGGCTGATACCGACAGCCTTACAGTTTGATCGGCATTTCGAACGGCGACGACAATACATTTGCCAACGGTGAAATGGCGAAGAAGATGATTTAAAACGGCGATCAAGACCATTTTGATCAGTGTTTTTGGACGGCGACAAAGATGTTTTGGAAACGGCGATCAAGACAATTTCGATCGGTATTTTTGAACCCCGGACGACAATGACACTTGCCAATGGCAATTGAAGATGACATGACCGTGATCAAAATCATGACCAAGAACTGTCATTGACGTTTGAATGGCAAGGGCAAAGGTTTGAATGGCGAAGACGATGTTTTAAACGGTGAAGACACCCTTTTCAATGCCGTGCGCGAACGAGGTCTCGTTCGCGGGGGGTAGCGTCACCTCGAGGTCTGTAAGTTTTTTTTCACGTCGGGTCGAGTCGAGATATCCATCCAATTTCCCAGTGGCCAAGCATTTAATGTAGTTCTCAAAGTCTTGAATTGCGACGGCCATCATCACTTTCGTCTCTTTGTCTGTGAGGCGGCCCGGGGATTCACCTAATGAAAAATATTTACAATGTCATCCGCACTTGGAAAATATACCACCTACCTTTGGTTAAAACCTTTCCTTCTTGTTTTGGGGTGTGCGGAGGTTCGCTATCGTCAGGTTGGAACATCTGTAATAAGAGCGATGAAGTCAAATGGCGAGAGAGTAATATACTAGAAACTAACCAAGGTTCTGAATCTCTGAAAACCATTCTTTTTGTAAGCATTCCCCCAATAAGTTGAAGAGCTCATCCTTCTCCTTGATACACTTGCCAGCATCCCGACCCCTGTTTAGGCGGGGAGGAGAGGTGGATTGGCCGTTTCAGCAATTTGACACAGAAGGGCGATACCGAATCGTAAATCCAACTTTTTCACGCTGGACTCGACGCCTTCGAGGATCCAAATGAAATGGGAATCCTTCAACACCTCACCATCTTGCCTCCGCTCGTCCTCAACAGATGTCCGTCTGGTGGTCGTATGACCAAGTTTCTTGGTTAACGATTCGTTACCAGACTGCCAGGATCAACACCGCTGCGTATCAGGAGGGAGCTGCCATCAATTAGACATCATAGTGGTGGGCAGAAATGTCAGGAACGTCACGTCATATCACCGAAGCATCCAAGTCCGGTTGATTTCTCGTCCTTGCACTTAGATCGAACAGATTGCTAAAATCTTATTTTTATTATTATTATTAGTATCCATTCAACTCAACTTCTTGTGCTCCTTGTAATGCTCTTTTAACCATCGTATGTAAGGGTCGATAGCCATCATATGTATATATTTCAAAAGCGACGAGAAACCTGCGAAATAGGAACCACCTGGATGGACAGTGAGCTACAGCTGAGATCAGAATTGCAATCGAGGCAAAACAATTATAGGGGGGAAAAACATACAAGTGAGGGAATAGGTTGCGCATGGATGGCAACTTGTGGCACATAGGGGAAACAATGAGCTTTAGTTGATTGGGTTGGTTGTATTTTGTATGGCCAAGTGCACATGTCTTCATCCGGGACCAAGACATTTACACCAGCCTTACAAACACGCTGGTGCAACTGTCAAGTTGTACGGATTGAGTCTCCCTCCTCGCTGAAATCCATTTGCACAATCCCCCAACACATGGGGCTGACATCCCGTTTATTAATCCAAGTGTGCAATAAAATTATCCCCATGACCAACGACACATGTTGTGCACAAATTATCACCTTATTATCTTATGCCCCCCATACACACCCTACCATCTCATCGTCTCACTCGTCCTCCAGTGTTATGAAATTGTTGGGGTACACCGGGTGACCCCCACAATCGTATCTTGCATACCACTGTAATTTCTCTCTATCCTTAAACCTAGTTCAACCCTGTCAATCATGTCTTCTCGTTAGGACAATTGAAAAATATGACATACCCATCCACAATATGCGCCTGTGATGATGGGATGACAATGTGCGTGGTGTCTGAACACCGCCTGCTTGGTGATTCAGGGTGCGGGTATCCTGCACAGACTATTTTTTATGTCAATGAGAAGAAAATGGGATCTCAATGCTATGACTCACTTGACACGATCCGAACGACTTCCATCTTCATATCTGAAGGGATAACTGTATGATATTAGGGAGCCACCTAATGAGAGAAAACTCTTCGTTACCAATAGAGTCCTGGGTGGGTTGCATCATGCTAGCAGTGCTTATGGTGGAAGAGATGAGCTTGACGGGTTTTTGAAGGGGTATATAAACAGTTTTGGCTACACTGCCAGCCCAGCACTCGAGGCTACGGTAACTTAAATGAAAAAGTAATATGACATTGTAAGTTTTTAATAATCACCTCTATTTGAAAAATGACCTCAAAGTGAAACACGTCGTTAAGGAAAGCGGAATGATTGTTTCCAGTTAGAGATGTTCTGCTAAATTAGAACCTACAACCGCCGTCCAAACCGAACCATAAATTCAGGTTGACACACGTCTTGAATCATGAGTCTCCTCAGTAAGAATATGTTCTGTCTTCCAAATATCAAATCGGAGCTCCACGATCGGTGCCCGTAGTCCTAACTTTTCTCCATGAGTCCACACTGACCAATGAAGAGTGTTCGAGGGTGGATAAGTAGCCAGATGAGAGGTAGTAGATAGAGAGAGAGCTATCAGCTTCACTGTATCACTGGAGTTTCATCCATCGCGCAAAGTGTCGACCACAACAAACAGTTTGATACGCAGTATGTACGTCCACAGTTTGTCGCTGTGTTATTCCTCCCTCATACCTTGCATGCAATGTCCCAATCAGGTGTCAACAAATCGTGAAACGTTTCTGGGCCAGTTTCATATATAAATTTCATACACTCCACCTCGCCTGCCTTCCCGGCCTTCGCGCCAGATTCGGTAAGATGGAAGAGTTTCCATCCTTGCTCAAACACACTAAACATCTATGTGCCTGTCAACAGTGTGAAACCCGGAATATAGCGGAACGCCCATCAGATGAAAAGAGGAATCTGGGGGTTGGTTGCCGGAATCAGCCAATGGGGCATGTGGATGAATTGCATAAATGTTTTTCCTTTGGGGACAATGTGGGGGACGATTTGTGTCCCAGAACCTGAGCATGGTGTGAGAGTAAGTTGTGAAAGGGGGCAAAGGTGATAATACTGACATCCATTCCCGATTAATACCACGTCTTTCCTTCTAGGAGATCTCCTCTCCACCTGGCCATGTGAAACATCGGTCCACCAAAGACCTCCACACCGGGGATCTTTGGATTTGAGATGAACAGTCCAGATCTGGCGCTCACTATCCCAGGAAGCTGATTCACATTCTGTCTGGAGTGTCATACGACGTCCAAGGTCATACTTGTCAACGACGTTATTAATGTAATCAAATATGTCTGACTCATCAGGAAATAGGGTTGACCAGTCAGGGTTGGTCTCAAAAGAGAAAGAATAAAACATTGCAGTGATGTCACTTCGCATGACCATTTTAAGCAGGATGAGTTAAACCGAGGACACTTCGCACTTACCAGGCTGCCCCTGATACACTTCTTCATCAAAGTAAATGTGTTGTAAAATCACAAGACCTACCTGGGTAACGAGTTGCGTGCCATGTACCCGCAACGTGGATATTCCTGTCGTAGAAATGGATATCGGTGACGTGTAACTTGCCCTTCAACTGAGCCCCAAGACAAATACCTGAGAACTCCAATCCAATGCACAATATTTCGTTGAATTGAACAGTGCCTTCCGATCCCATGGTAGTTGGAGGGTGGGTAATGAGTTAGATGGGGAGAGTTCTTAATGTCGCTGCCGCCTGCCCCTTATATCAGTTTCTTGTGGGTAATACATGGCCCCAGATTGCATGTCAGCAGCCTGTCATATCTGGCCCGGTGAAATGCTGATAATCAGCCAGCTACACGAGTTGTGCAGGAAGCGCAAGGTTGTGGCGAAACGGAAATGTCGAATTGATGAGCATTGATGGTATGCAGACAAAGTTTTTCTCGAGAGCAGGTGGCGATATAACCCTATACCCTTTTTTAGCAATGGTCATGAACCAGAAGCGCTCACCCGTTGATTGCCACTAAATGAATCGATGCATTGTGCTCGATTTTTCTCACATACTGCACCCCGTTCAACTCCCATAACATTGCACATCCACCCTCACTGCCGCTAACAACCAAACTCCAACCTCTTGAAGCCACCACTGACAATACAGACTGTTGAATGTACAATAAAGAGATGGTTGTCTGATCACAACGTGTAAGCTGCCAAATTCGAAGCTTGGAGTCTTGGGAACCAGTCACAAGTGTTTCTGGATCAGGAAATGTAGCACACGTGCAAAATGCAGCCTCATAACATTGGATAATCTAAGCAGAAACCGATCAGTGTATAAAACGACTGAGGAAAAAGTTAAGACAAGATAGATAGGTTAAAGGCCCTGAGGAAAATGTGCCTTTGTTGATCAGTGATTATCTTAAATAATGCCATCCTTCATTTCACTCAGGCTAATGATTTATTGCAGCCCTGCACATCTCACTTGAAAAAAGACGACCTAAGATTCTGTCTACATTCCTAAGGCTAAGAGTAGACTATCTGACCGGGGTCTTTTCTTTTGGATTGTATACAAAACAACGAAAACTCTCAAGGAGTTACATGCTTGGTACTGAAGCGAATATGCCTAGCGTTTGTAAAGTTTGATGCCAGGGTAGGCTACTTTCTCCTCATCTCTGTGAGATGAATATCTTCATGAACCCCGTGTACTTTCAGAAAGCAGCCAAGGAAGGCGAAGTTATCGCGGTGACACCACAAAGTGACAACTGGGCTCCTCGATGTCTAACCCAGTATGCCGATGACCATCCCATTTTCACACTGTTCCGCAAGTACCCTATATATCAATCATCACCAGCCTGACCAATTCCATCATCCAAACATCTTGTTTTAACCCGCACAACCTCGATGCTATTCTTCTTATTGCACGTCATGCCCAGCATATCAGAACAACCCTGCCCACGGTGTACTCGTTTTTGATCGGCTAACCGCGATGTTTGATGTGGTATTTTTTGCGAGATGAAGTTCGTTCGAACCTGGAGCTGGAGCCTTCCCCGTCTGATCGGCCAGATTGTTTTCACTTATATCAGATCCCTGTATTGGGCTTGGTATCATGAGCAACCTGGAGACCGTCGGCGTCCTTATGGATAGTCTCGGAGTCGCAGCTGGTGGGACAGCGAGTAGCGAGGCAGCCACAACACAAGTCGCTGGCATAATACTAAGAGTTACAATTGATTTTTATACCGGTATACAGGTAGCTTGCATCACTAGCGAAATGGGTCCCCTGAATCCGACTAGTGCCACCCTCAGAATACTCAGTCTTCGGCACCATAGGCTGTGTGGGAGGGGGAGTAGATAGATCGCGCCAAACACGATCACCATGCTCATTCCAACTGCTCTTCTGTAACCCCATCGTTAATTTTGATGCCATCCAGTTTGAGCGCTCCAAAGCAGCTAGTCTCTTCAGGTGCTTCCCCGTAAGTAGGGTAGAAAGAATAGCATCATCACACCGGGAAAACCTCTCTCTCCAAAAGATTTTAGGATCCGTAGTAGAGCCCCATCTTATATAAACTCCAATAATCCCTATTGGATCCTTATAAGATTTAAAATTCGTTAAGGATCCAAAAGGTAGGTGCAGGGTGATCAGATGTACATAGAATCTTTTAAGCATCAACCATATCATTAAATATAAACTCTTTCAATTTTGTATAGTCCAGTGGGATTCTGTATCCCTTTATTAGGAATCACTAGTGCACCAATGGCGGAGAGCAACATGCGGCATTCATGTTTAAACAGCTTCCCACTGACGACATTGTTGCGAGTATCTGGCAGGGAAGCAGACCCATTTCGACTGTCCTCTAACCTCGTTCCTGGTTGTTTTCAACTGGGATTATACTGGATGGTTTAAGCAGCCGAACGTGATTACACAAAGTTTTGCAGCTATTCGTTTCATTGTGAGATGTACAGCTGGGTTTGAATGCATTATTGGAGAAGAGGACAATACGACGACGACAGGACTGTATGGGATACTAGATGCGATCAAGCCAAGATTGTTTGCAGGGAACCCGTCAGCAATGGGGAATCTGTATGCATTGTGGGGTATTATTGGAGCAGCTGTATATGATCCTACAGTGATACCCTCATTTGCATTTACAGACCCCAAGAGGTGTCAGTTTATCTTTCGAAACATTCGTCAGTGGATGCTCTGATGGAAATGATTCGAGAATTGATGGACACTCTGAAGAGAGAGATCACAGAATTGGGTACCTTTGCTGGATCTCCATCCTCTCTTCCTGATGTATTTCATGATGATACAGCTAACATTAGTCCGGGTTATTCATTCATAACCCAGGAGAAGAACAAGTTTACCATAACTCCGGACATGCTTATGGATCCCATTCTCAAGTGTGATAATTCACAAGTCAGAAGGACATTTCGCCAGGCAGTGGATGGGCAGTGGGTGTGGAATCGAACGGGATGTAATGGATTCCTACAGGTGTCAAAAGATCTTGGAAGATTTGTTCATCGTTGTTCATTTCACCCATGCGCAGCCAAGTCCTGGAGAAGAGTTGCTTTCGACTACAATCGTCAATATGCCAAACTCACCGAGAACGATCCTCGCTTTTGACCGAATGATTATGACGGCAATACAGGCTGACAAGACAGCAGGTATCTCGGGGCGGGGTAAGGTGAAGCCACACTGGATGCCATTGGAACTTGGGCCAATGTTCGTTTGGTATCCTCCCAAAGCTCCTTTTCCCCGAGTCCCAGTCACCATTTCAGATCTCGATTCTTCAGATAATATCCTTTCTCTCCCATTCACATTACACGTTGAAATCATCGGTTCTGCAGTCATTGATCCAAATCTACTTCACATTTAATATAAAATCGTTTAATATATATAGAACACTGACCTTGAGACCCTCTCCGAGCCAGGTGAGTCAGTATAAGTATACATAACTTGGCCATCTTTAGAAGTGCCACACCCGCTGAAACTCTCTTCAATAACATCCAAAAATCTGAAATAACTACGAGTACCTTGACAATCCTTCTGAACGAACCATCACATTCCCTCTCGATCTATTATCTCGCCCATATTCTTATCTCGCCCATATTCACCCCACTTGTCTTCCAAATCCCACCCATCACCCCTTCTAACAATCTGTCAGAATCTGAACTGAAATGACAAAACAGTTTACATACTCTACTATTCCCACATCTGCTTCGGGAACACTAGTAACTGTGAAGTCCCTGTTCGTACAAAGTCAAAAGTCTACCCAACAAGTACTCAGTGTTGGCACTTACTCGTTCGACTCCCGTCTCGCTACTTTCCTTGCTGCACAAAGATGACAAAATGATGCTAATGAACTGCACGTCACTGGTCTCCCATCGTTGTACGCTGTTAATGGAACCCATCGACACGTTCTTTCCTCCCAGACCGCCCTTCTCAACACATTGATCCCCCGTATATCTTCAGCCTGCTTGACAAATCTAATACTCGGGTCCTCCGTCACAAACAAATACGCCACACCCCGTGATCCATCTCTGTTAGCCCGGCCTATGTTTTGAATTAGAGTCATCGCGTCGTACGGTGCCCCAACGTTCATCACCATGTTCAACTCTGCCAGGTCAATCCTAGTACCGCACCCAGTCGTTGCAACCATCGCTTTATGCTCACCCTTGACCCAATTCTCGAACACCTTGCCTTTTTCCCGAATAGTCAGCTCACCGTGGTAGTGCGGAACTCCCACTGCCCTCGCAAGAGTCTCCACACTTTGCTTCGAGGTTCCAATAACAAGGCAACGTGTATCGCAAAGTGCATTTTCCCTCTTCCAATCACCAATCTTTTTCAGCGCATGCTCTGTCACTTGCTCAGTGTTCCTGAAGTGAGGCACACGCAGATCGATGTGTTTCAACACAGTGGGTGCCCGAATAACATGCCATGACCCAATGTTCATCTCCCGTTGTAACAGTGGAATCACATGAGGTGGTAGAGTCGCCGACAGGATAGCAACTGGAACTCCTATACCATAAAGGTCTCGAAGGTATGGCAATTTCTCCCTATAGTTTGCCACCACCATGATAAGATGGCCCTCTTCAATGTAGATATACATCAATCGCCCGAGTGCACACATATGCTTGGCATATCCAAGGAATTCCCCAGTAATTGCTTCCTCAGCTGAGACGAAAACAACTGAAGTGAATGGCCTCGGGTCGTCCTTGGACCAAACTGCATAGGTCACACCTGCCTCCTGACATCTCCGTTCACAGTCTGCCAGTAAAGCTACCAATGGTACAACCACAATCACTGACTTTCCAGACCAGAATGTCTTTGCCGGCAGCATCCAAAGTAATGCCTTGAAAAAAGAAACATGTCGCGGCACTTGCGCGGCAGCGCGACACCCTGCGCGGCACTTTCCTATAGCCCGCACAAATGGCATGTATAACACGTACGCACCTCTCAAATCTATTTACATCTCGCCTCACACCCAATCCTACAACAAGCCCAATCTGTACCACTTTCAATCGCTCCGTTCGTTCCAAGCAATGCGGCCCGCTACTGACTGATACCAGGTTGTTGTAGCCGCTCTCGTCCAATGCTAATACCGGCGCCAGCTCCGTCGACACAACGAGTTGTTTCAGCATCTCCTCCTCCCCGCATATTGGTCTATTAGGAAACGAGTCTTGAAGAACTAAACGTCAATAATTGTTTCGGTTTGAATCTCCTATTGAAATGTATTATTATATACTTGTAGTATAGCCCGGAAAACTCTCAGCGAACGTTTTTCACGCTGAGATATTAAAGTTGCTATTACGGTCAGCTTTCTTCCTTCAGATTGGTGTATTCGAGTCCTTACTTTATGGCTTGTTATAGTCTTGGCTCATTTTCTCTCCTAGGAACATGACTTCCAAGCAATGCAGTTCCATCCCCCACTGAGGCTCGCCGAACCCATTTTGAAAAGTGTTTTGTAGAGGTCGCCTTGTTATGACCGCACAAGCATTACACTCTCTTCCTGGTCCGCCTTTGGTTGCAAAACTATATGGTCCTCAAATAGCTCTCCCCAGCATTTCACTTCTAAAGCTCTGGCTGGTGTTCTCAGAGGCCGATTTGTACGATTCACATCGCCGATGCAAGCTCAGGCAAGCTATCCAATTACGCCGGAGACTTCATGTGTCATTCAGGGTACTGGTATGAGGAATCACGTCTTTGGATGTGCCCCGCTGTAACATTTGAGCGCTCTTTTACCGAGAGCTATTCTTTGAACTACGCAATTAGAAGCTGGACGATGGGGATTATGCTTCCGATCATCAGATGATCGTCTTTATTAGCGCAGCGATTTATCAAGATTGCTGCTCACTAACAACAGAGTATTGTGTCAAATACAAAATTGAACCATACAATTACATATTCCTAAAATCTTGATTTGGTATTAAAACATGTTCAATAAATCCTGAAAACACCTTTAGATGCCTATAATGGCCTTGAAGGCTTCATAACAGCGAAGGATGTGCTTCCTGTTATCTAGCGGTTTCATTCCCTCCCTCCAACGACGATTGGGGCGGGGCGTCTCAGGGATATGATAAGCTATGTACCATGGAGACATTGGGGAAGGAACGGACATTATCTAGGCTGCGACATTGTCAGCGGGTAACTTATGGGCGAATAGAAGCCTAAATGTTAACTTGAAGATTTGTAAAAGTATATTCCAAATAAGTGTGCTTGTCTGAGCATCTTAAAATACTAGGAGTGCAAATTTGAGCTGACTAGCCCTTCTGCACGTCTTTACCGAGTTAGGGTTTAGGGTTTATCTAAATGACAAAAACATCAAAGACGACGAAGAGAAGAGGTTAGAGGCTCTTCTTTTCGGCACAAGCTTCCCTGGTGCTGCAACAGGAGTTTTTACGAACCAGGAAGCGGTGGCCAACGATTTAAATGTCGAGATAGGAGGTGGATTAGTGGACTCAGATGTGACGATTAGAGCCAAATTTTTCTTCTTTTATTGACAATTATAAAGCTATTCTATGTTGACAATACTGGGCCGGCCTTCAAGGTTGCCTGACGACTTATTATTAAATTCAAACCATACCATCGATTACAATAAAGATTATAAAGTCCAAGACCTCTGCAACAAATAACCAAGGATGATAGCAGACAAAGAGGAGATTCACGAGCAGCTGCAGTACTCAATTCGGATCGCAAGAAAAAAGCGGCGTGGGTGGACCTCGATGATGTGAATATTGAGGTTTCTCTTGCATCAGACAATCGACTCCGGAAGCTGCGTGATGCTCCTGTGGAGGACATTATCAAAGGCAGGGATTATGAGACCCGGCTTCGTCGCCAGTAAGGCCATGTGTCTAGTGATAGAAGCACATGCTGATCTCCAGTTTAGATTTGAAAAGAATCCCGACCCTGAGTGGGCATCGGCTGCTCGGGATAGACTGCGTGGACAAAAGCGGCGGAGAGCCTCTCAGTCTTCTCAGTCTGCGAGTGCATCAGGGGACGAGGACCGTATTACATCATTGATCAATTCATCTGGTAAACTACTTGTCGAGTGGATGCGCAGTATGTAAAATGGTTCTTTTGAGAATTGCTAAGTACTGATGAATGTGTATTAGAGCGATCCCTCGAGACCGTAGGTGGGAGTCACCGGTAGTATCTAATGGATCAATGGGTCCACCTGGATTAGTTCCTTGTGACTCATCGAGCAGTCGAAGCTCGTCGGGTGGTTTAAGTGGTGGGTACAAGAGACCATCTGAAGATTTGGAAAGTAGTGGTCGAGCTGTGAAACGGAGCCGGGGCTACTCTGGGCCTTCAGGCAGGTCGAGTGCTATAAAAAGTGGACGGTCAATCGTGAGCGGGATGAATTGGTCTAGCGGTTCAATTGCGAATCAAAGGGCTAAAACTCAAGGCGTTGGTGATTTCAAAATGGATGAAGAGGCACGGTTGAAGGGAGAACTGGAAAAGATGAGGAAGTACTGTATGATTCATTTGTTGATGGGGAATGAGTTGATCCAGGACCACGCAGCAGCGAAATGCACGATGAAGAACTACGGTGGGAAGGTAATTGACATCAAGAAAGATTTTAGGTTTCCTCGGGGGCTGTGTATTTGGTGTGGGTGTCCGATGTCATGGGGGCAGAAGATGCACAAATGGGATCCAGACCCAGAGGTTCAGGCAAGGAGGAGTTGCCGTTATGAAGATTTGGTTGTTCCAATCTTTTGGCTGACATACACGGCTGAATGTATGGAACTGAAGGATGGAGTATGGGCGGAATTTTCACCAGAGGACGAGGATGGGCCTATTGGGTTTGAGGAAGATGGGGATGAACGTTATCGGTATTTTGCATGGCTCATGAGTGTGGAAGAGGGACAGTGGATTCACAACGTATTTCCTGTTCTATTGCATTTTTGGGAGAGATGCGCTGTCAATAAGGGTGCGTAATTGTTTGTTCAGAGTAAATCATGCACGTTAATGCGACCTGTTTCTGTTTGCAGTAAACCAGCCTGTTGGATAGCCTTATCGGCATCTTCTTTGTTCGAGAAAGTTGGAAAGGCAGAACGCGTGAACGCACAGATTCTGGATCGAGAGTGATCCTCAGATATCGCAAAGGGGGAAAGAAGTGAAATGTGAAGAATAATATGGTGAGTAGTTTGTGTGAAAAGAAATAAGAGAACTCGGAAAATGCGTAGAGTATCTGTAACTGGTGTTCAGTTTGGGATAAATGGAAAATTGCGAACAAATAGAGTATTTCCAGTTTCTGGTGGGGGTAGCTGTAGCCTCTCGGGGACTTGATCCTGTTCATGTGTCTTGATTTTGTTCACCATGATTGGTATGGGACCTGTGATGAACACGGAGATGGCGATCATCGCTTTCGTTGTCACTACTCCGACCACTATCCTCCTCTCGACTGCGAGAGGCGACATGATCACCTATAAGGCCACGACTCTCATCCCATCGTCCACTTGGATTTTATGCTTCTCCACTTCTCATCGTTCCTTGCTCAAAGGGTGCGCTGAAAGCTTGGCGAGAGCGGATACTCGACTTGATGGCCAAGTGGCCTCAGTGTGCTTCAAAAGTGTGACAGTGTCAGGAATGACACGAGAAAGGGAGGCGAAAATTGAGCTGTGATCAAATATCAGGTGTGTTCCCATTGGATTACAGGCACGGCACCAGGTTCTGAAAGCTCGAGTGCTAATTTAGCATGTAATTGAGCGCAGGTGCCGGAGTGTAGCAAAAGTATGACAATGTCGGGTATATGATCCACAATGGCAAGTTGAAATTGGGCTGGGTGAAATGTCAGCTGGGTTCCCATCCGATTCCTATGGAAATCACCTTGTTCTGAAAGCTTGGGCAGGGCGTATGTTGGGTTTGAAGGAATAAAGTCGTCAGTCTCCTTGAAAAGTGCAATAATGTCAGGAATGGCAAGAGCCACGGGAGCTGGAAGTTTGGCTGGAGTGAAATGTTTGCCAAGGCCGATACTACCGTTGATCGAATAGAATCGTCAGAATCTTTAATAGTGCAACAATGCCAGGAATGGCATCCCCAATGCTGGGTCGAAATTCGGCTGTGGTCAAATGTCAGCTGGATTCCCATTCCATTATCATACACCGCACCTTGCTCTGAAAACTTCGCCAGGGCCGATACTATGCTTGATCGAACACAATGGTCGGAGTCGTCCAACAATGCAATAATGTCGGGAATGGCAGGTGCAATGGCGGCTCGAAATGCAAGTACAGCACAAAGGGCACTGAAGAGAGTCAGACCGAGAGTAGTGAACGATAAGTAGTTGACAACAAGGGATGATTTGGAGACTTGAAAAGGCTGAGAGGTAGTTACAGCGAGGGGATTTTGAAGGGCCTGAAGGATTTCCCGAAGAGGATCTACTTGCAAATCCTTCTTACTTTCGATCAGGAACGCGGTAAGAATGGTTCCAAACAAACCCCGCCTGAAAAACAGTGAATTAATTAAATTTCCATAAAGGAAAACATATTGAATATACAAATATGAGAAGCTCGTCGACACCGACTTGCAATGAGGTGGCAAGCTCTTTGTCCTCTTCTCTCGTTTCCTTCAGGTATAATGACCATATGGTTGAATCGGATTCAAGATGCTTGCTATAGGGTAATCGACCTCGCTTTCTAAGCTATTATCGGCACTGGATACTGAGCAGAAACGCAAGGTGGAAGTCTTCATCGGACGCATGGGCTCAGAATCACCTCCCAAAGCGAAGCACCTAAAACCTCGGTCTCGGGTTCAGCCAAAGCAAGATCGACCGCTGCATCATGCAAATGACGTCCCAAATCCAACACCTCAGCATCTTTTCCTCCAGCGGGTTTAAGCCAACCTCTGGCTGCACCTACCCACTTTCCCTGCTGCCTCTGCCCCTCCTCTTGAACTGATGGACTCCTCCGTGTCCACGATCCTCCCAGTGGTGCAAATACGCCGTCGAAGCCACCCCCTGGCACTCCGTAGAGGGCACATGACGTATGTGCGAAAGTTGTTCCGGAGACGGAGACCTGGATTGATGAGGATCCTGATACGGTTAGCGGAATGGACGGAGAGAAATAGAGGGTTATGTGGAGTGTGGGTGGAATTGTTAAAGACCGGTGGATGTTGGTAAAACCCGTTCCTTCTCATGCTACTCATCCTCTATGACACTGTTCGATTCTCCAATAGAAATGTTCGGTCTGGACTCGACCCGCATCCAAATCGCACGACCCCCCATCCAATGCACTAAAGGAAAATGCAGCAAGGCGTTCCACGTTACGTGCGCCACCGAGGCTGCTACTTGATCCGAAACCGCAGGAGGCATCCAGTGTCAGTGAGAGGGCGTTGGGTATCGGATTTTAGAAGAGGTCAAGAAGGAAGTGGTGCTGATTGATGATGACATGGAGGTTGACCCCCCCAACGCAACGGCTGCTGGCGAAGAGGTTCCTTTGTGCGTAAACACAGAAGTGGCTGGCGATGACGTGCAACGCTCTTCGTCGTTATCTACCGACATACCGATGCCACCAGTGCCTATGGGTATTCCCCCCGCAAACGAGGCCTCGTTCGCGCACGGCATCGAAAGGGGTCTCTTCGCCGTTCAAACCGTCCCCTTAGCCACGTAAACTTCCCCCCCCCCCCCCCCCGGCCCTTGCCGTTCAAACCGCTTTGCCCTCCACCCGTTCGCAGATGTCATCGAAAGGGGTCTCTTCGCCGTTTCAAACGGTCCTCTCCCTTCGCCACATTTTAAAACATCCCCTTCGACGTTCAATCCGTCGCCCTCGCCACTCAACCTCTAATCCTTGCTGTCGATGGCTCCTCATCATGAT